>JAOTOM010004354.1:0-140000 GCA_034440615.1 Ashinkailepas kermadecensis | reverse complement strand
ACATTTCTCTATACCATTTACTTATCGACAATATAGGCTGTTTGCTATTACATACTCTGCACCAAAATCCTGGAACAGCATAATTTGCAAAATATTTCCCAGAATAGAACAGGTGCCAAGGAAAAAAGCACTGTTAAAGAAATGTCTTAGACGTTACTTTATGGAATTATACAAATCAAACGAAAACTGAAGACAGTATCTAGTTCATATAATTCATAAAGATAACCTTAAGAAAATTATACCTTGCCATAGAGGATGTCATTGTTGATGATATATGGCAATACAGAAAAGTATGATGTGCCTGAATGAATGTCTGTTTTCTTTTTTTCTTTTTGTGATGGAGAATTTTGTTAGGCTCGTATTCACCCGTGCATTTTCTGCATGAGTTATCTCTGTTTGAATGCTTTCATCTTTTCTGTACTCCCCCTAACCTTTTATCTTGTGACCCTGAGAATTCCGTGAGCGCTACTAGCTTGCTACCTGTCCACGGTTTTCCCAGGGTCTCATTTCCTTTCTACTGATTGGTGGTGGTCTATCTGCAAAAAGGAAAAGAAAATACAGAAGGGATGATAATAATATTGATATAATCACATTCTGTTGTATCTCTTGCTTGCATCCCGAGGCACCCATGTGTTGGCTGTTCTGATCTATGGGCAGCTCACCTTGGGAAGCCCCACATTGAAAGGCCCAATGAAGTTGCATACAGCCTAATAGGATAGGCTGCTGCTGCATCTGATATGGGGACGACAATTTTTTTTATAAAAAAATATCGAGGAGCATCAGGTTTTGCCACAATTTTGGCTTCATAATGGACGTTGTACGGAAGTGCCAAGGTGAATTTGTCGTTCGCGTGGTTTCCATGGTTCAAATATTACTAGATGCTTGGAACGTTCAGTTGCCGGAACTTTTTGATGTCGATGAGCGGGAGAATTACATAGCCTCGATACTTGAATGCGAGTGGAATAGACAGAGTCTGAAACGTCATCCGATTCAGACTCGGTACCGGGCAACGTCTGTGGCCGCAGAAACGGGAGCCGTTTGAGCAGGGGAGAATCCAGGAATCCTCATGGGCAAGGACACATTTCCTCGGATGAGCGCTTCGGGCGGAAAAATTCGTTGAGTGGAGGGGGAGTGCAGTTGAGCATACTGAAAGGGTGCATTTTCCTCCTTTGGTTGCAAAATATGTTGAGTGTGTGGGAGGGGAGGGGAGAGTGCACTCGAGCCTTCCTGAAGGGGCGCCATCCCGGCCCGAGGAGCGCCACCTTTCCATGGGGAAAGGCTCGAGTACCCCTCCAGTAGGCCCCTCCAGTACCCCTCCCTGCATCCGCCCCTGCATTTGACAGTGCACATGAAGCCGCGTGCCAATCCGGTTGCGAGGCAGGCACGTGAGGGGAGGCAGCACTGCATGTGCAGTGGTGGCATGGCAAAACAGGCACGGGCTGCGCCGGCGCCATTCCTTGGCGACACCTACCTGTTGTGACACATTCGGGAGTGATGCATAATTGTTGGTGGCCTGCAACAGAACGAGGACGGTCAGTGAGACGACCCTGAACACGATGCAGTCTGTCGCACAACAAGACCTATGGTGGTGTTAGGTAAAAGACTGACGAACGATTGCCTTACGACTGGAACCGGAATAGAAGAAAAATGGTTGCCATAATTTAGAGTTGCAAATTGGGGCTTAGAGGAAAGCACGGTAGGACCAGTATTCTAGCACTTTGCAAAAGACAACGCGGACAACGTGATTGCTCTTACTTGGCATCTTGTTCAACATGCATCCGAATCATTTGGCGGCCAAATCATGCATTGTAACAACGTTGTATTTCTGGCTGGGGTTGCTCGAGCTGCGATAGTTAGGCAGTACTCTGATCTTGCATAGGCAGGTAGGTATCAACACCTGTGTGCAGTGGCGCGGCCAATATTTTCTTAAGGGGGCGGACAACCTCCTCCCCCTACCAAAAAATGTCATGAAGCAGAGGGCTTTCGGCGCGCTTTGCACGCCGAACATCTTTAGTTTTTCATGGAGAAAATTTGAAAATTGAAATGCCTTGTTTGATCTAATGTATTTTTAGTTGCTAAGGGGGACGAAGGGCGGACCCCCCCCCCTGGCTGCGCCTCTGCCTGTGTGCACAGGTAAATCAGAACGTAATCTCATCCTGTGATGATCTTCTGCATCCCTACCCTACACATACAAATGCAAATAATTTGATTGCTACCTAGCTACCTAGGTACAAAGTACCCACCCCTTTGGTACATGAATAAAAAACAACGAAGACTGTCCTGTCTGAGCCTCTTCACTTTGCTCGTTTGCAATATATCTTGCTCAAGCAAATGATGGTAGTCAGGGGTTGTCAGAATTGCATCATAAGCGCAATAAAGCTCGCCTGCAAAGTTACGGGCGTGTTCGGATCCCACAAAGTGTTGCAAATGGACCGTCTTCCGGTGTGATTCGCCCATATTTCGTGTGGACGGGAACGTTTTGACCGAATCGCAGCCGACGCGAGACTTCAGATCTCGCGTCAACTTCAGGTCTTCGAGTCTTCAGGGGCCGCGGTAGCTCACTCGGTGGGGTGTCGGACTCTTGATAGCAAGATCGTGGGTTCACATCCCTCAACCGACAGAATTACCGAGTCCACCAGTTGGCGTGAGAGGTTGGCTACGCTATATCACCTCGCAGTTGAATGTTTCGTAAAATAACACAAGGTTCTTCTTCAAGACGTCTTCATCAGCGAACAGGCGGAAATGATGCAATGATGCGAAAGTGAAGAGTTGTGCATATTTAGATTCAAGCTGTGTTAAAAGTTCGTGTTTCCAGGTGGGATCGGACCCCACCAAAAAAAATACAGATGGGTCCGGACCCCACGGACCCCATCGGTAGCGACGCCCGTGGTTGCAAGCACGCCGTGAACACCACACGGAGGAGTTGGGAGTCCCAGACACTGTGGTAGGTATCAGTCCGACAACCCAAAGCGGGCTGGTTTGACACCCCATTCCGCTAACTCCCTTACCCGGTGTAGTTTCACCGAAGCGGGATGTATTGCACCCCATCAAGATGCCAGCCTTCGCATGCATATTCACAGTTCATTTCCTTGCGTCGGCCTGAGCTGCGGAAGCGCAGTCGGAATGTGAGCCGTGTCCGTTCGACGCCATGTTTGTCTGCGCAGCTTTGCGTATGGAACAAGATCTCGTTTCCAATCAGGTAAGTGAAGCTATCTTGCGAGAATGGGAACATCCATAAAAAGGCGGACCAAGAACAACTTTGAGCACGTTCCTTCTAAACATCAATGGAGTTTGGGTCAGGGTTAAAATAATGGTTTTTCGTCAGGTGTGAGATGTCGTCACTACACAGTAGGATGTCGAAATTTGCTATGGAATTAGTGTCATTTAAAATGATTTTGATGTCTTTCAGACTGGGGCAGGGATGGCCGAGTGGTTACGGTGTTGAGCTCTGGGTACCAAAGGTCCCGGGTTCAACACCCACACCACTCGTGACATTTCCCAATCCCGTGGCCCACCGGCGAAACAGTGTGGGCGGCGCCATTAGCCGTGATCGTGCATAAAATGCGTCGATAACCACCCAATAAACAAACCGATGTCTTTCAGACTCAAATTTCAGCCCATGGTGTAGGTACTGATGACTGTACCTTCATCATTTATTTTGATATTCATAATTTAGGAAGAGCTATATTCAGGATAGAGGAATTACTACCTATGCTATAAACTGGTATTGTATGCCATTTGTATGCCATACCACATTTTAGGTAATCTCTTTACCTGAAATTGCGTTGCGAAATGTTCGTGTATCACCATTCATTATCGAGATCACATCAAGGAGCAGGATGTCGATAGTTCTTGGAGAGAGATGTCGATTGAGTGTTTAGAGTGGTATATTCCACCCTATTTTACGAATAATTTATCACTGGTTTGGGTGCTACCAATTCCCCAAAGAACAAGGCGAACGAATGTTTAGCCAGCATCCCTCTTTATACGTACACGTAACCTATAGCTTACGTTGCACGGTGGCAGCGACATGAATTTCTGGATAGAGGGATCAAACGAGTTAGGTCGGTTGCTCCATGCGACGCCCTTGGCGGAATGTCAAACGTGACTAAATTAGGGGTCGAGTGGACACGTCTTCCACGTGCCATGTAACCAGCGCAGTAATCTGACGAGGCCCATGCAGCCAGTGCCTTACAAGCAGAGGCGTCGATTTCCGAACATCATCGATGAATCCAATCATGATAAATGTTAAGGTTTTGTCGCTGGGGTTCAACGGCAGAGAAACATACAGGAAAATGTAATGTTCTATTGAAATTGGTAACCCAAAAGAAGGAGAAATATGCGGACCATTGCGGATTTCTCACAATTGGCACGTTAAAATGGGCTCTGGAGCTAATTGTTTGTCTGATATTTTCAAAGGGAAGCTTGTTGAGCCTGCCATTAGTGTGCTATCTAAAAGCTGCAGGGCTCCAATAGTATATTTGAGGATTCCCTAAAAATACGCAAGGAACTGTCCATGAATAATAAACTTACGAAGCCGCGGGTTGCTGAGCCGACAATGCTGTCCTGCCGAGAAAAATTTGGAAAGGTGAAGGGCGGCAAGCAGGTCAATTTTCTTGATACCACTACAGGTAGGTAAAATGTTATTTTGTGTGAAAAGTGAACGGCATTCAGATTAGGTCCCAGATTTAGATCCCAAACCTTTCTAGCTCGACGTGAAGAAAAATTGGAGGCGACAGAGTAACGCGGGTATTATAGGCAAACACGTATTATAAACACGCATTATAAGCTGTACACCACTCTCACGCTCCGGTGGTAGATATTGTCTGGCTCCGGTGGTGCATTTGCCGATGATGTGGAACACCATTGATATATTCGGACATTTATGCATTCATTCATTCATTCCTTCATTCATTCATTCATTCATTCATCATCCACATGCGCAGCGTCTACTCCTTGGGTGTCTCCGATATTTTTTTTTATCTGGCTTTGCCAAGGACTTCAACATCTTCTCCGGCAGTCCTTAACGTCACGTCTCGAGTTCACGCGCACGCCGGTGATTGAGCAGAACTATCACCTTGGAAGTAAACACACACATCTTTTCTCTGGAAGTATTTGCACAGCAGAACGTTCAACCTTTACTATGCAATCTTTGCCTACGGAAAACGACCTAATTCTTCGGCTATCTCTGACATGACGGGTGTGAATACGTGTCATTTCACAAGACAGACGTTTTGTGCTGGATGCTAAGAACGTTTGGCGGGCTAGAAATTGCGGCTGTGAGAGAGAAGCAAGTACCAGTGCTGATTAGATCCGCGACGCGAGACGTCAGAATCTATATTTCGATGAAAGAGAAAGATGCTACCCTTGTGAACAGGTCTGCGTCATCGGCACCGGAGCAGCACGCCGGTGTACAACGACGACGAGCGCAGGCAATGTTATTGTTCCATTAGCGCTGGCGTGTTATACCGCCGGCCAATGTTGCTCTGCATATCTTCTCTGGAATTGTTATACCGCCGGTCAGTGTTGCTCTGCATACCTTCTCTGGAATTGTTACACCGCCGGTCCGTGTTGCTCTGCATTCCTTCTCTGGAATTGTTATACCGCCGGTCAGTGTTGCTCTGCATACCTTCACTGGAATTGTTACACCGGCGGTCCGTGTTGCTCTGCATACCTTCTCTGGAATTGTTATACCGCCGGTCAGTGTTGCTCTCCATACCTTCTCTGGAATTGTTACCTCTGTTTGCCCTTCACGGTTTCGAATCCTGCTTATCCCGCACTGTTCTTGTGCATGTACAGTGCTGAATTCACACATGCACAAATAATTTTAAAATGTTAAAATTTCTCATTTCACGCGTTTCAGTTCATAACGCCCGGTCGCTACCACGCAAACGTTCGTGCACGTGTACACCCGCCTTGCGCATTCGGCGCATTCGCCACACTTCGTGCGATGCTACGGCTTCTGCTAGGCCTCCTATATTTTGCTAATTGCTGCCAAATGATAGTCTTGTGCGTGCCATATTTGACGTCATGGAATGCTTCGTATGGAGATTCGCTGGGGAAATTCGATGAATTCAATTAAATGAATATTTCTGTTCTATCCAATTTTTTTGGTGGGAATGAAACCCGGATACCCCGCTGAGCTTTGATGTACCTTATCTATTTGCTGAAATCTGCTTTGATGTATCACCAAACCGAGGCGCTGGTTGAGTGTTCTTTTCTTACCCGTTCAGTTTTTCGTCGTCTACCGACATGCTTTAGGACCCTAGATAATCTTTTTAGTAGCCCGGCACGTTTTTGAGACTCCGATGCTTCTTAGCGCTTAGTTGCTTTTCATATAGACCCACGACGTTTTTCAAGAACCGGCATGTTTTCGAAGGCCCGATGTGTTTACTAGGCCCAACTCGTGTTTTTGTTCTTCCAAGTACCATGATGCCTTTTGCGGGTACCAGCCTGTTTTTACCAGCCTGTGTTGTCTTTGCGGCCCTGGTGTAGTTTGAGGACCTCCGGTGTGTTTTTGGAGATCCCATTGTATATATTTAGGGTCCCACAGCATTCGTTAAGGCCCTCCTACAATTTCCGACATTCGGTACGCTCTGGAGAGTCCCAGTGCATCTGTATCCTCCCGCTATGCTTGTGTGGCCCCGCTGTGTCTATTTGGGTCCCCGACGCAAATTGTTGGGCTTCAGTTCGATATGTGGGGGGCTACGGTGTTATTTTCTGGGTACCTGTGCGATTGTTGGAACCCTAGCGCGTGTTTCCGAAAACCCGACGCGATATTTTTTGGGACTGGACGATATTTTTTTCGGGACGTCTTCTGAGTTTTTCGAAACCCGGATCCCGGGGTGATTCTGCGGGCCCCGGTGTCATATTCTGGTACCACGCCGCGATTTTTCGACACCCGGTGCATCTGGGGTACCGTACGTTATTTGTTTAGGCGTCCGATGCGAGATATCGGGCTCTTCTGGGAGTACTCGAAGCCAGCTATTTGTATTTGGGGCCTCAACGCGAATTTTTGACCCCCGGGAACTTTGGGGTCCCAGCGCGACCTTTGGGTGTCCCGGCGCGAGTGTGGAGCCCGGCGCGACATTTCGGGGCCGCGTCGTATTTATTTGGGGTTATCGAGGCTAATATCTGGAACCTCGACGGAATTTTTTGGGACCCAGTGCATTATTTGGGGCCCGGCACAATTTTTCGGTCACCGGTGCGAGTTTTCGGGACCCCTCTGAATGTATTTGTGGCCCCGACGCGAATGATTGAGTGTCCTGACGGAAATGTTTGAGGCCCCAGTGAGATTTTGGGGGCTCCGACACGATTCTTGGAGGTCCACCACCTCTCAGGTGGGGAGAATTTCCCCCTGTGTCCTCCCCCTTCGATAAGTCACAACTCGACTAACAGGAATCAAAACCCAACCACATCCCCCCAAACATCCTGTTGAAAGAATATCAACTCGGACATATGTGTCAAACCACGTGACATAAGATTGTTTACCCGAACGAACTGCATAGCATCCGTACTGTCACTAAGTCAACTTCGGACCCCTCTTTCAAATGTGTTTGGCAGCCTAATCATGGCTGCTCCCATGTGTCCAAACTTGTCGGAACCAGCGTCGGTCGGCCGGTTCACAATGACGTTGCAGTTGATGCCTCGATCCGCGGCTGCCACGGATGTAATGCTTGGTCAGTTCGGGCGCGGCAGCGGCCAGCCGACCGTCTCCTGCCTTGCCTATGTGCATTGTGGAATCCCACCGTCATATGAAGCGTCACCATTGCTCATGCAGGGCAGGGGGCTGGTCGAAGTCGTCGACCGATCACCTCCCTTCGCGGTGTGGTGCAATAGGTGATGCCGGCCAGTGATAGGCAAGGCGTTGGCTGGGCCAGCCCCCTCCCCATGAGAATAGGTCCCATCTCGCGCGCGCGGCTCGCCCAGACAGAGGTGAACTGTCGACGCGGTGAGATGTAGTCCCGGAGACGCGACCGAGCAGCGGAGATGAGCGGATCGGCGGATTACACGGTGGACGGTCGAAGTGCCGATAGGACTTTTCATTGAAACGAAAAAAAACGTTCCCGGCCATCCCTAGGCCCTCACGGTTACATATATTCTGGGTTCTGCAAGCTAGCTGTCTCATCCTTGCTGTCCCCGCCTCGCCTTTCAGCTCAAAGGCTTTCTCCGGATTGAGAGGATATGGATGGGACGAGAAGGATTCGAGACCATTAAGCGCCAAAAGAAAAGCAACAATTCCAGGGAAATACAACGAAGAATGGCTCTTAGATGCTCCTGGGTTTTAGACATTGCGTGTAAAGAAAATATACGACCTTCAATATACCAGGAGGTGCTGAGTTGACATCAAAAGTAACGATGAAGATTATACTTTATTACTCAACGTTTCGGCCAGGGGCCATTGTCAGGAGTGATGAAAAAAGCTCAAGCCTAACAATTGAAATTGAAATTGAGAAAAAATTGAGAAAAATTAAAAATCAACGGGCTCAAAGGTAGATGCACACGGAAAAACGTAGTTTACAAAATAACGTGCAATCGCTGTCTTGGAACATTTTACGTCGGTGAAACCAAACGTAGTATCAGGGATAGGTACAATGAGCACTTGGGAGATGCCAGACTTCGGAGAGCATACACACCTTTAGGCGAACACATGATCGACAAACATTCTAACATGGAACACAGCGACACTAACACAAACTTCAAAGTAGAAATTCTAGCAACAGCCAGGGACAACGCTGATCTGAAGGTCCTCGAATCTCTACATATACGTAATCTACGGCCGCAACTAAACACGCAAACGACGTCTTGGTATATCACATAAAATTACATAAACGTAAATTATATATAGTATGTATTACGCGTTATATTGGATATATGTGTATATATGTGCGTGAGTGTATGCATCGATATGTATATGGACCATCGGCTCGGGCTTCCTCAGAGGATTCCTTCTTGACATAGTTTGTTTCTGGTTTGGAATTTTTGTGAGTGTCTGCACCACTGCACACTGCACACGGCTTTTCTGCATTCCACGTGTCTTTTTGCACGCTTTTTTCCCGCGTGCTTTTTTCAATTTTTAAGCTTGAGCTTTTTTCATCACTCCTCACGATGGCCCCTGGCCGAAACGTTGAGTAATAAAGTATAATCTTTATCGTTACTTTTGATGTCAACTCAGCACCTCCTGGTATATTGAAGGTCGTATATTTTCTTTACACGCAATTCCAGGGAAGGTGTGGAGAGCATCACCGCCGGGCGGTATAACACGCCAGCGTTGATGACTGTGAATGCAAGTACTGCAACGTGGCATTAGTGCTACGCGACAACCCTCCCACTGCAATAACTGCGACACGAGGTTACTCTTACAGCAAAAGCATTTTACTGTCGGTTGCGACACGATGCGCCTGTGAATGCAAATACTGCGGCACTACAATACCGAAGCTCGAGAAAACCTCAGGTGTTGAATTGCTTCTACACTTCTATATCGCAGCTCTGCTATGCGACATTAATACTGTGGCAAAAGTTTTAACCGACTTACCGCGACACAACACGACTGCGAATGCAAATAACGTGAGACGGTGTCTGTGCAGCTGAAAAACTGCTATGCTATGTTGTTGTTGCTGCAAAGATTTTCACCGACTTTAATGCGAAGCGGCTTTCCTGCGATTTCAGACATTGCTACGTGGCATCAGCAAGACAGGAATCGCGTTTGGGAACGGTGGCAATGGGTGAGTCCATTACCATAAACCAGAGGATGTCATAGATAAATAACTGATTAGATGGCCTGACTGAAACTAGATTGGGCAATGTCGGCTTTGCAGGTTGGATACGCTTGGATTGTCATGGTAACGGGCAATTCGTGCACAAAATTATGTGAACCTAATCTAACCCAACGAAACCGAACTCGCCTAGGCTGAGCTTGGCTTAGACTAAACAAATCTGACACGATCAACAAAGAAGTGAGTGTGCCCTCGATGAATTGAAATAAAGATAATGGCACATACTCGATGGAGTTTTTAGCAGTATGCGTTCAGACTATGGTGGTAAAACTCTAAAGAACAATGTGGATAGTATTTAAGTACGTATTTATGAATAAGGGCAAATAAATTAAATAAGCAGCCTCGCCACACTATTTTTCACTAAATCTAAGGAAGTGACATCTTTCATAGATGATGTATTGCATTGATGAACTTAGTGCATAAAGGCGTGGACACCTTCTGCCAGGTCAGCACATCAAACTTGCTTCAACCAGTGTGCAATAACTCGTCTCACGTACTGCCAGAGCATCTCGCTGTGCCGCCATCTTTGTGAAATATGACCGGAGATGTGCAGACTCCCGGTCGGTACGCGGAGACGTTGCCCATGGATTAATTGCATCTGGTGCCTTTCGAACACTCCCACAAAAGTATTCCTAGGAATGACGGGAAGGTCGTGTATGCCTATCGCACCCACCTCTTGGCCTCAAATCACCGTCTCTAGCATGCGTTTGCCGTAGGAGGGTGTGGAACATGCATACGGACTGGCTCTCTGCACGTAAACGTGACTGAGAGGAACAGCTGATCTTGATGTTCGAGGCAACTATGTAAAATATTGCCAAAAGTCGCCTATGTGTCACGCTCAGTTTCAGTTTGCTTCCCCACTGGCATCAATTTTGCAATGCGTATGCTTCGTTTGCGCTGGGGTATTTATCATCCATGAACTGCTGAAGCTGGCGCCCAATGGTATAGTTTTCGTGAAAGTGTAGTCATTACCATGTGTAGTAAGGTGGTCCATATTTTATGACTTTCGGTTTATTTCAGTCTGACCCTCCTAAAAGTTGCCATTTGGGTTAAAAGCAATGTTTGGAAAGTTTTATTAAAATCTATTAATATTTAGAGGTCGCTCAAGGCCCAACAATTTACTTTAAATGCGTAAATTTTGGGCCGTGGAGTGTAACCAGATTTACTTTAGGTATCATTCGTAAGTGGAGGCCCCATCTATTTTCTCTGGGTCCCCTCACAAAAGTGAGTGTTATCTGTTTAAGAAAGGGGCATCATGCTGACTAAGCACTCATTATGGCCCAGTTAAGGTCCGCCTTAATGCGTCTGGAAACCTCTACCTGTGGTCGGCGACCACCTGGAGAACACATTTTAGGTGGTCCTCGTCTTTAGTCAAACGACTGAAATACTCCTGGACAAGGGCAAAACCACGATCGGCGTGGTGGTTTGTAACGGCCAACTTTGCTGCAATGACCCTTGCATCTCTGTAAGCCTCGTTGTCCTACCAGTTGGATGCAGAAGCCTCCAAGAAAGCCACTGGCAACTTCAGCTTCTGTAACAGGCTTTTCGTGTTGGTGGTGAAAAAAGTCAGTCACAGATGCCTTGCAAGGCATCTGTGGCTGTTTGGGAGAATTTTCTTTTCCTTTCACGGTGGATGTGGCGTGCATCATGCGGTTCTTGAGGTCATCTTCGAGGCGCTCATCGAAGAGGGCAAGCCCAACAAGTCGCTCCGGTAAGTACCAAATATGTGATCCCAACTTCTTCGTCGTGACCTTGGAAACACCGGGGTTTATAGAGCGATACTTGTGCAGCGATTGCAAGAGGGCCAAGTCGCTTGCAGGAGCATTGATTGGCTGCGGTGCCGTTATCCAAGCTTTAGCGTAAAGTCGTGCAAAGAAGATGCAAAGATCCCGGAGGCCATACACTTCCCTAGCCGGTCGCTTGAATTGAGATCTAAACCTCCAAACGTTGAATGTATAGATTATTTTTTAAACATCCATCTGGCTTGACGCATTGCTCCAGGAACTCAGAAGTGTGTTCCACGAGGAGGTGTAGCACCCATGAATAGCATAGTGAGCTCCAGCAGTTGTCTGTAATTCCCCCTTGGGTGATGTTCCTTCAAGGTTGTCTAAAAAATTTATCATTTCTTCTCGCACATCAGCGACTGTTCGTGCAGTGTACTTGTCTGAAGAAGCGTCTTAATGATTTTCTGGATTTATACACTCCCATTTGGCTTAGAATCGCTTGAAGAGCAGGACTTGTGGTGCTGAAGAAACACCCATTGCTTCAGTAAATGCTGCACCTGCAAGAAGCTCGATGATGCGATGACGACATCCAATGTGAAGCAGATCACGGGCAAGCAACCGCTTCAGAATCATGCAGGCCCCTTTATGAATGCCACTATTGGAGCTTGTCTGATCAAAGCACATTCCTTGCATTTTTATTCTAGTTGCCAGTGTTTAATTGTGTCCAAAATTGCACGTGCATGGGCCTTACTAGTTCCCAATGGGAGTTTCGGCACAGCAAGCAGCTGGGAGCCTCCATCATTTGAAACCAATACTTGTTCATCTACCTGTTTGTTTCCGGTAAGGTCAGGGAGAAGTTGGCCATCCCAATGCGCAACCAAGGCTGCGTCTCCGTTGAAGCTTTCACAAATGTTTCCAACTGCAATTTTCCGATATTGTTTTCTTTTCCGCAGAATGGTTGATCGATTTAATGCAAAGTCCCAAGATCATGCCCGAGACTGCGGGCAGCTTCTCACCGCATACCATCGTGGCTGCTCTGTCAGTGATCTTGTTTCGGTCCAACGCATAAACCAGCTCTGGTGTGATTATTTCTTTTCGCCCACGTTTTTCTGGGCTAAGCCTAAGCATTGCAGTTGCAAACCTAGGTCCGGCAACCGGTTTATATTCATCAACACCTATGTCTTCTTCACCTGTGTCTGAACTATCTAGCAAAGCTTGTGTTGCTGACGCTTCCTTTGCCTGGTTCTCCGCAGTTCGTCGTCTTTTACTTTCCTGTTCTATTCTTTCTCTTTGCTTTCCTTCCTTCTTTCGCAGTGCTTCATCCACCGACAACATCGATCCACGACGTCCCTTTTCTCGCTGTGTTATAAGAAACTGCCGGTCTTCTTCGATTTTCATCAAGACAAGTGGATCAGTACGGACGACATCGAAGGGATCGTCAAAGTTTGGCGTAAAGTCGTCTTCAGATTTATTTTGTGTTCATTTTGTCTTGATGAGTGTTTCTTCAAAGCCAGCCATCTTGCAAAATGACTTTCAATTTTCTTCATGCAGTCTTGCCTATGGCTGAGTGTTATCCTTGCCCAATGCCAGTAACTGGCAATTTTATTAATGGTTTGCATGGCTGCCTCACGAGTTATTCTTCTTTTTTCTCTGTTGAAGATCGAGATAAGGAAGTAGAAATGACGATATCGAGGAACGATGATGATACAGAAAGTAGGCGAGGGCCTGCTTCTTCGATGGTAACTTGGATCCTTTTATGTAATTTTCATATTTGTCAATAAGGTAAATCTTCACTCAAGTCTCTAGTTTTGACTGCTAAGTCAAAGTCATTGCAAGGTTGCAACTGACCGCCTGCCCGAGTACAATAAGAAGTTATCACTTCACACACCTAGGACGATCTAAACACAGTAGGTAATAGCTATGCTATCCACCCCTACTAACTGAAGAGAAGCAGCGAGCATTCAACTGGACAAGGACAGAACGAGAGCATGCAAAAGGCCAGAAGAGAGATAGGGGAGGTGTTACTGCTTTGAGTGTGCAGCAGCATGCGAATGTTTGCCGCCAATCGCTCCGTTTATACAGTCACCGCGGCCGCAATACCACACACTATCTTAATGAAGCGTATGCCTAACTCAGCGGCGCCTGCCAGCAACCAGTCAGCAGTCGTCCATACCAACGCCAACGTAATTGCTGGCGATTCCATGAATAGTTAATATATGGCCCATAGGCTAATGATCCTTACCAGCACAAGCACAATTACTGACGAGTCTATGGATAATGAATATATGGCCCATAGGTCAATAATTACCATTATGTTAATATTTCAAAGTCGTTCAGCGACTCCTAAATATTATATTTTTCAATTAGGCTATGCACGAAATGTTTTTAGCCTACGTGGCAACCTTTAGAAAGGTCAGACATGAATTTGTAAATAAAAAAACTCTTTCTGTCGTGCCAATAATGTGTAGTGGTGATAAATAACGGTGAATGAGCCACCATTTATTGTGTGAGCACTACATACATTTTTATATTGATGCTGGCATGGTGTGTGTAGTGGTGATGGGTAACGGTAAATGAGCCACCATTTGTTGTGTGAGCACCATAGAACTTCCTACATTGATGCTGGCATACAATGTGTAGTGGTGATGGATAACGATGAATGAGCCACCATTTGTTGTGAGCACTATATAACTTCTTACATTGATTGATTGATTTATTTATTTATTTATTCGGTTTGCCACACACAGGAACAGTGCCCCAATTATGGTGGTCCTCATACATACACTCACACACGCCGCCCACTCGTGACACTCTACTTCAGAATGGTAAAATGGTGACTGGTTAAAAACAATACAGTAAAAAATGAACATGTACGATATATAATTATGGCCTGATGAAAGAGGTGAGAATGTTTATGCTAAGATCTCGTACAGATGTGTGACGAAACACTACAATCACCTTACAGCAGTTGCATGTAGGAATGCAAACATAGTGCGTCTGGAGTCCCGAAACATATCCAGTGCTGGCTGTACGGCGGTTAATGCGTTCACAGCTCGGGGTAAGCGGGAGAACAGGCTGGTTGCAATAGCGTTGACGCGGGCACGGGGCACCGCAAACAGGTCGACGCTTCTGGTCCGACGAGACGCGACGCGATGATGCTGGCATGCTGTGTGTAGTGGTGAGGGGTAAAGGTTAATGAGCCACCATCTGTTGTGTGAGCACTGCAGAACCTCCTACATTGATGCTGGCATGCTGTGTGTAGTGGTGATGGGTAGCGGTGAATGAGCCACCATTGATTATGTGAGCACTATGGAACCCCGCGGAACAACTCTAAGTGAATTGGTCTGTCGTTTGAAGAAGAAAGCGCATTGTTGTCGCCGAACTATTGTCGTTCGCCAACTGGTGGGGAGGTCGGCGAAAAGCACCGGAGTCGTGCCAGGGGATAAAATATAGTCGTGCTAGGCAGGGTGGGGTACACTACAGGGGAGGGAGTACTATTATTGTCGGCTAACTGGTCGGAAGGTCAACGAAAAGCACCGGAGTCGTGATGGTCGTACAGTCGTGCTAGGGAAGGTATACACCACAGGGGGATTCACTACTGGGGGTACTATTGTTGTCGGCTAACTCGTGGGAAGTCGGCGAAAAGCACCGGATTGAAGCCTGTCAGACCGGATCAGGCCGGACCAGGTCGGACCAGGCTGGACTAGGCCGGACCAGGCCGGACCAGGCTGGACTAGGCCGGACCAGGCCGGACCAGGCTGGACCAGGCCGGACCAGGCCGGACCAGGCTGGACTAGGCCGGACCAGGCCGGACCAGGCCGGACCAGGCTGGACTAGGCCGGACCAGGTCGTTCGGGTAGAAAATCTCCACATGCTGTCATAAACCTCTCCAGCTAATGACCTTATCGGTGCTGGTGCGAGTTAGACAGATATTACCTTGATAGTAGAGTGGCGGTGTGTGTGAGGAGAGGTGCGGGGTATTTTGTACTCAGCCCTCTTACATAACATGGCGCCAATTTATTGCAAAACAGCTTGTCCTTCCTCAAGCCAAGCAAAATCAAGGCTAAAATAGGCGGCGCCGGAGCAGCATATGTCAGGTAACCTCCGGGCAGTGATCTCATCCCGTTTTTTCTTCATTCTTAAACTTGCTCGATGGGAGGGATTTGTGGCTTTGACTTATATAACCATAGTACGAGTGCTAAAAGACGAATCGCAGAGAATAATGCTCACATAGTAGAATAATGTATATTATGGAATCCATTTGTCTTCATGTGGGCTCTGTTGTAAGCGAATGAAATCGCAGAAGGCTTGTCTAATTGATCCCAGACAAAAAGCCGCTTTCACTTATTCTGGTCCGAAAACCATGCATGACAGACACATTATGACGAATTATCACGCATAGTGAGAAAGAGCTGATACTTTCCCGCTTTTTAAATCGCGTATTATTGATGGAAAATTGGCAAGCCTCGATCGTTTGTCAACAACCTGGACATAGCTGGTTTGCAACTCGTACATCACTCACATGCTAAGGCCTGTTGGTAGCTTGTTTTCAAATTTTGGCTGTCACACCTGTGTAAGGATGATGGTCCCAATCCAGCAAGAGCCTACGTCCTGTGTTGCCCTGCCCGTGTAGGTGGGAATATGGTCCAGACTGATATTGAATACTATTTACGGTGTCAGGAAACTTATAGAATTGTAAAAATCCCTCGAAGTCAATCCAGGTCAAGTAAAATCCCTGTCCTTAAAATAACACTTCATTGGATTGAAATAATTTGAACCGTGATGACCCTGACGTGTGGACTCAGCGAATGTACACCAGAGTTTCCTCGAACCGTATGTACCTTAAGCATTTCACACAGTGAAGTAAATCTGGTCCGAAGGCCTATCAGCCAACGTCGGTATCTGTGCGGGCCACTTGTAGCGCTATTTGAACCAGTTTGTTCGCAGTGTTTCAACGCAGTTACTCTGTTTGCCACGTTTCCTAGGGATGGTTGTGACACTTTGGGGTCATCAGCATCCAGAGATGGCCCATTTTATAGCGCACAATCTAGTTCCGCCCACTGGGATCGAGAGGTGTTACCACACGATGGCGCCATCGCGATGGCCACGAACACGCGTGTTCACTTCTCGCGCAGTGTCCCGTCGGCATTGAACTGTTTTATTCGTATATTAATTTATGAATTATGCATAACGGCGGCCATCGCCACATAATCAGGCACGTGAGGTCACTCGGAGATCACGGGCGACCGTCTTCAGTCCGCCAGAGGTCAACACAAGTGAGAGGTGAAATCATTCACGCCACGGCCTGCCTCCACTATTCGTTCACGGAACGCCTGGCGTGCATGCGGCGCCTCTTGACGGCAGGTGTACGCGTCCTGCACCGCGCACGCCGTTATGGCCATCCGAATAAAACGCTATCAGAACGAAAGACACCACACCCAGGCCTGGCAGTGATGCGCGTTACCAGCTGCTGGGAACATAGTTAGTTGGAAGGTGGACAGAACGAATTAACTTGACAGCTGAACGAGCTGATGGCTGTGGCACATGGATGACCTGCATTGGTACTTGTCTACTCCCATCTACCATAAAAACACAAGTTGGACTTTCTCGATCATCGCCCGGCATGATCTTCAGCTTCCAACCCGTGGTTTCCTTCCTGCTTAGATTGAGTAGGCTCAATATCGTACTGCATGACGCAACTTATAATTCTTCATCTTAAATGCGGAACGACAAAACATGAAGTTCACCACCTCTTCTTTCCAGGCTGTCGCTTGTAAACCAAGACAGAAGCAGATGCATGTGAGATGTTGGTGACTACACTGCAGAGTCACGTGTCCGGACCCGAGGCATCTCCAGCCATACACAGCCATGTGAGATGTTGGTGACTACACTGCAGAGTCACGTGTCCGGGCCCGAGGCATCTCCAGCCATACACAGCCATGTGAGATGTTGGTGACTACACTGCAGAGTTACGTGTCCGGGCCCGAGGCATCTCCAGCCATACACAGCCATGTGAGATGTTGGTGACTACACTGCAGAGTCACGTGTCCGGACCCGAGGCATCTCCAGCCATACACAGCCATGTGAGATGTTGGTGACTACGCTGCAGAGTCACGTGTCCGGGCCCGAAGCATCTCCAGCCATACACAGCCATGCACAGGCATACACGGCCATACACAGCCATATACAGCCATACACATGGCCACTTGTCCGGACCCGTGGCATCTCCAGCCATACGCAGCCATACACAGCCATGCACATGACCATTTATCTGGGCCCGAAGCATCTCCAGCCATACACAGGCATACACAGCCATATGCAATGGTACACAGCAATGCACACCCATGCAGAGCCATATATAGCCATACACAGTCATGTACATCCATCCACATGGTCACGTGTCCAGACCCAAGGCATCTCCAGCCATACACAGTCATGTACAGTCATGCACAGCTATACACAGCCATACACAGCCATACACAGCCATATACATCCATACACATGGCCACTTGTCCAGATCCGAGGCATCTCCAGCCATGCACAGTCATGTACAACCATACATAGCCATACACAGCCATACACAGCCATACACATGACCACATGTCCAGACCCGAGGCATCTCCAGCTATGCACAGCCATACACAGCCATACACATGACCACATGTCCAGACCCGAGGCATCTCCAGCCATGCACAGCCATACACAGCCATATATAGCCATACACATGGCCACGTGTCCAGACCCGAGGCATATCCAGCCATGCACAGTCATGTACAGCCATACACAGCCATACACAGCCATACACATGACCACATGTCCAGACCCGAGACATCTCCAGCTATGCACAGCCATACACAGCCATACACACGACCACTTGTCCAGACCCGAGGTATTTGCAGCCATGCACATGACAGACGCGTTTTGTACAATACTGGCAGCCGTGCCTACGTACCTACGATCCCGTCGGTGTCAGTTGGAACGTCGGGCACACAACTGGCAGCCGTACCTACGTACCACGATCCCGCCAGTATTGGCCGGAAGATTTGGCACAAGATTGGCAGTCGCACCTACGCGCCGTGATTTCGCTAGTATTGGTTGAAACGCTTGGCGCAAGACCGGCAGCAGTACCAACGCATCATGATCCCGCCATTATTGGTTGGCACCCGCGCGCCCTTCAGCAGGCACTGGACACCGACCGCGGTGGCATAGCGGGCGGGGATGGCTGAACAGGTCGGTCGCGCCAGAGCCGCGACCAAGCCAGTGGCCAATGGCTCAAACTCCCCGGGATCTGACGGCGTTCTGCGTCACTATTTCGATGGGAATGAAGCACCCGTCGTCCAGTGGCGGTTCAGTTCACCAGTGGTGTGTCGGCAGGACGCTGAGCGACGGCACGCGCGGCGCCGGTGATCCGTCAGCGGCCAGAGGCCTGTGGTCGTCCCTCAGTGTGTCCGTGTGGAGGAGAGCGTTCGCAGATCTATGGTGGTGTCACACTGCGAGCGCGGCCTCTTCCCGGGTGAGAACGAGCCTTCCCCAGGTGAGAACGAGCCTTCCCCAGGTGAGAACTACCCTTCCCAGGTGAGAACGAGCCTTCCCAGATGAGAATGACCCTTCTACAGGGAGAACGAGCCTCCCCCAAGTGAGAACGACCCTCCCCCAGATGATAGCGCCCCTCCCCCGGGGTGAGATGGACCGTTCCCGGGCGATAACGAGTCCTTCTCAGGTGAGAACAAAGGACATCAACTACCAGCTCCACAAGTGAAGGTTGTTTTCCCGGGCGTAGCCAACACTGAGGATGGCGGACACACGTCCCCACCCAGCTGTGACTGGGCGTGGATTTTGGGCATTGTCCCCATGCCTGGTGGGCTGCTTCATTGCAACATCGGTGGGGATTCCAAGAAGTTGGCATGAAGCGGGGTTATGGGCCCTTTCTCAAAGCAAATTTAGCATTGGGCTTATGGCGTGTGCTAGATTTTCAAGCCTCAAATGCATTGTGGACTCCCCAAGTCTGCGAAAAAGTCTTCACCGCTGCTTAGCATATCGACGAGCTTGGTTTTGATTATAGTTACAAAATAATGATGCTGTCAAACTTAGAATACGTAGATAATGTCATCATGGGTTGCTTAGTATCTGCTGAAGAAAAAAAAATCGCCACGATTACTACAATTTACCGGATTTTTCGCTCATGTCGCGGAATCTCAGAAACGGGAGTCAGGTACAGAAAGTAGAAACGTGACTTGAAAGTGAGCAGAAGTTTCTTGCTGGCCCAGCAAATACCTCCTGCCTTCTTTCAACTGCTAGATAATGATGGCGAACGTCGTCACTGCGGCCTACCCTTATGATGATGCTGCACATTTCCTTTCTTGGACCGGTTTGTCCGAGTTCTTTGTTACTTCCAGTAAGACTCTATTGATTGTAAGCTCTATTGTTTCCAGGAAGACTATTGTTTGCAAATATATACGTAGTACGTACCCGTCACAAGTCTCAGCCACACGCATTTATTCGTCTTAAGTATAAAGTACTATCCGAAGTGATTATCTGACACATTCACGTTCTGTTGCTACAATTTAGCACATAACTAGACCTCAAAGACCTAGAAAGATGAACTTAACAAGCGGAACGGTAGTGTGATACGAAGCTGTTATCTTTAAGCGTCACCTTTCACTATAATTTCAGGGCTAAATTACAACTTATGCAAATCACACCGGACCGTAACAGTTGAATATCACGTGTGAAAACATCTATTAAGCCAACTATTCTAGTACTCAACGCGTATTCTCAGCAGCATCAGACAAAAACTGAGACGTGCACAACAGTGCACTACACGGTACATGTAGTGCACTGTAGGTCTATTACTCATCACAAACAGTGCACTAGCATTGTTTTAATAACAACTCGAACCAGGCATTCAGGTGTGTGATTTGATTAAAATGGTTTCAGGAGCTAATCGTTTAAAATTATTTAGATTTAAAGCTAGGGTAGCGGGCTTTGGCACACCTTGATACTCAGATCCCAGGAAGGATCTGTTGAGCAGGGGAGGGGGCTGATCTTCTTGCTCGTGGGCATTGTGGTGGGGGCAGGGGAGCAACGGCCCATCCAAATGTGTAGAAAGTGACGTCACTGCAGACAGCTATGCTTCGAGCTAATTGTTTCGGTGGAAAACAGGGCATATTGAGAGAATTGCACATTTCGGTGAAATGAAATAAATGGAAAGAGCAGAGCGCGTGATAAATGACGTGGAAGGACAGAATGCATGGCGGATGGGACCGCAATTCTGTGACTATTGCCTACTAGTTCGGTTGGAGAACTCTGAAAAAATGCCCTTTTTCTGTAAAATTTGAAGAGAAAAAAGACACGTATCGTGGAATGAAGGGTATTTGATCAGCATGACTATACCAGGATACAATTACTGAAAGATCTGTCATTTCTAGCCTTCTGATCCCTGATAATATATACAACATTTTTTAACGCCACTTTGTTACTCGTCTTTATCCGGATCGTTCCCCAACTGGGTAGCATTCCTGAGCATTTCTTAAAGGCATGCTGTAAACAGAAATATTCTGGCAATGGTGTTAAAGTGATTACATCATGGATGATATAGAGGCTCCTCACGAGAGGATATCGGAGCAAAATGACCGATATTTTAAGTGCAGTGTTTCTCCTAATTGCCAGAAGTCCAAGGTTGAATTCAACAGATTCTTAGCGATTCCTTCCCACGTCCTCTGAAAGCGCATCTCATGGGGATATTATACTTACGCTATGGTCAGGAGAAGAAAAAGTTGCAGTTGGTCTTCATACGCAGGTTAGATCAAAGGTGGTGAGTGGCATGACTGCAATCGCCATTTTTAATTAATGCGTCTCCTCACCCAACGGAAATAAATGAACCATATCCTTGGCTATGCGTGGTCGTAACCGCGAGAGCGGGTGTCCACTAGTCCGCCAGCATAGGACCACTTGTCGCATCTGCGCTGCGCTGCTTCTGGAGCACGCGGTTTGCTTTATTGAGGACACACTCCGGCTACCGTGGTCTTGCCGATAGCAGACCGTCTGCAGGCTGACTGCTGCCAGTCTGCGGCCGCCTGTTCACTGACGACACCAGCTCGGGAGGGGGACTCACCTCTGCTGCGCGCCGCCGGCAGCGTGTGCAGGTAGAGCGCGAGGAGCAGGAGGGCGGCGACGGCGAGCAGGCCGACCAGCGCCAGCAGGCACTTCTCGCGCGGCGTGGCGGCGGCCGGCCGGCGCCGCGCCGCCCGCCGCCTGGCCGGCACCACCTCCAGCGTCACCAGCTCCTTGCCGTTGGCGAGCGCGTGCACGCGCGAGCCGAGCGAGCCGTTGTCGAGCGTCAGCCGGCGCGACTCGACCGACGCGCGGCGCGGCGGCCCGTCGCGGCCCATGGCGACGGCGTCAGTGACGCGACGGAGCCGGCCGGCTGCCCGCCCGGCCTCCGACTGGCGCTGCGCCGCCGCCGGCCGCGCCGCGCCGCCGCGCGCCGGCCCCGCCGCGCACTGGCGCCGTAACGATCCCGCCGGCCGCCGCCGCCGCCGCTGTCGACGCCTGCCTGCTCAGCTGCTCGGGCCAGCTTCCCGCCCAGCTGCCCACCCAGCTGTGGATATAGGCCGCCCTTACCAGCTGTCCACGTCAACTGCCCACGTCGGCTGCCCAACCAGCTGCCCAACCAGCTGCCCAGCCAGCTGCCCAACCAGCTGTCCAACCAGCTGTCCAACCAGCTGCCCAACCAGCTGCCCAACCCGCTGCCCAACCAGCTGCCCAACCAGCTGCCCAACCAGCTGCCCAACCAACTGTCCAACCAGCTGCCCAACCAGCTGTGCAACCAGCTGTCCAACCAGCTGTCCAACCAGCTGCCCAACCAGCTGCCCAACCCGCTGCCCAACCAGCTGCCCAACCAGCTGCCCAACCAGCCGCCCAACCAGCTGCCCAACCAGCTATCCAACCAGCTGTACAACCAGCTGTACAACCAGCTGCCCAACATGCTGCCCAACCAGCTGCCCAACCAGCTGTGGAGAGCAGCTGCCCCTACCAGCTGCCTATGCCGACTGCCGACACCAGCTATCATTCCCAGCCACCAACTGCTCATACCAGCTATCCATGCCAGCTTTCGACGCCAACTGTCCAGACTAGCTGCTCATACCAGCTATCGACACCAACTGTCCATCCAGTTGTTCACACAAGCTACCCACACGACCTGGCCGCACCAGCCGTCAACACCAGCAAACCAAGAGAGCACGCATTGAGCTTAATCCATCATCTGCGTACTAAGATTTACGTCATCCCAAGCGCTCTGAGAAGATGCACGGTTCTGGATCTCTGGATGACGCCTTTGCCATGTATGAACTTCCCAATTATGTTGTTGGTGTTTGTCGTTTCCTGGATTGTGGCTCGGATGCGCTAAAAGAATACCATGACTTATATGACTTCATCCTTGTTTTGATTTTGTTTTCTTTCGCCGGTGTGATTCATCCTAACGTTAACGTCTATTTGATCGCAAATTAATAAGACAGATACTGCTCAAAATGTAGATTTGACGGCCCGTGCCTCTCCATCAAATCCAATTAACTATTCATGAATTCATCATCCGTGTTCCGCTGTGACGTGGACACGTTCTCCCATCTCCCGGTCTCAGTTCCGTGCCGGTGGCGAGTCCACGGCCAGGAGACTGGACCGCCATCTCCTGTTCTCAGCTCCATGTCAGTGGTGAGCCCGCTTCCAGGAGACTGGACCGTCATCTCCCGGTCTCGGTTCCATGCCAGTGGTGAGCCCGCTTCCAGGAGACTGGACCGTCATCTCCCGGTCTCAGCTCCATGTCAGTGGTGAGCCCGCTTCCAGGAGACTGGACCGCCATCTCCCGGTCTCAATTCCGTGCCGGTGGCGAGTCCACGGCCAGGAGACTGGACCGCCATCTCCCGGTCTCAGCTCCATGTCAGTGGTGAGCCCGCTTCCAGGAGACTGGACTGCCATCTCCCGGTCTCAGCTCCATGTCAGTGGTGAGCCCGCTTCCAGGAGACTGGACTGCCATTTCCCGGTCTCAGCTCCATGCCAGTGGTGAGCCCGCTTCCAGGAGACTGGACCGCCATCTCCTGGTCTCAGCTCCATGTCAGTGGTGAGCCCGCTTCCAGGAGACTGGACCGCCATCTCCTGGTCTCAGTTCCGTGCCAGTGGCAATTCCATGTCCAGGAGACCGGACCGCTGGCTCCTGGTCTCAGTCCGGAGGAATCGCATAGGAGTCCATGGGTGACAAAGAGATAGCACATTCATACCAAATAGTGCACGTATTGACAGCACCTCCAGCATACCCAGCCGACACCTCACCATGAACCGATAGCGACGGGCCACTGACACATACCCTACAGCACCAAGACGCACCGCTTAGAAGGCATACGCGGGCAGAAAACAATACAGTACTTTGCATTAGGAAGACCCACAAGTTATTAATCGCCAGGCAAGTGTGCATATTACCGTGCTACTTTTTGATGGAACACCGTAGTAGCCATGCATGTAGCCTTGTGGGACGGGAAGTGCTGTATGGTGTTGATTTGAAGAACGTGACATGCTAGGAATAAATGCCATAAGCTTTCTGTTTTGCGAGTGCAAAAAGTGCACGATGGATGCATAATGACCTAGTGTTATAGTTATAATTAGCTGCAAAGGTATTTACTGTTCATTTTCTATGCAAATGCATAGCCCGCAAGTAAAGTACAATAGTGTTTCTAGTGTTCACTATATGTAAAAACATATATGATTATGCACTATCATTCGGTTGTGGTATGTGTAGAGCCCCTCTTAACACGCGCCCTGGAGGGCCTCTGAAAATTACGCGCACTGGAGGGGGGGGGGCGGATTCTGGAGGAAGCTGAGGAACGAAATTGGCAGGGTGGATGGGTTCGGTAGTAAACTCTATTGTGCACAAATTTCATGACCTTAGTCAATATATTCAAGGTCAAATGAGGTCACATTTGTCAAAACTTTCTTGTTTTGCGTGGCTTGGCTTTTCATTGTTATGGATCGCTGTGATTGTGTTTAGATACTCTAAAATGGGCATCAATGATGTTTTGGACATTACTAATGATGCAATACAGATGCTAGACCCGACATTTGACCTCAGGTCACCTATATAGCAGCACTTTATCAGGTCAGTTACCTGTTCCAGTTACCGGAACCGGGCCGCCCGCCCGACTGCTCCGTCGGGCATCTCGGCGCAATCGGCTTCGCGAAGAAAGGAGTGAAGTACATGAATGAAGTATGGAAACGCAATGACAAACAGTACACAATGACAAACAGTAGTGCATTTATGACAACATTCCAGTTGACCAAGTTTGGTTCCCTTAACCTGTCATGAACTTGACCTGACTTGACCTCGATGACCTAACATGACCTTGAAACTACATAGCATATCAATATACATCAAACAAGTCGCTAGTGTTGCCAAGAACAATTCCCTTTTGCGGATATACGGGAAGCGCATCAGCGCCGATTTTTGTGGTCTGGCGCTACGAAATTTTTTATTTTTAACGGCCCCTAACTCGAGAAAAAAAAATCGGCCGATTTCCATTTTTCTTGCTTTAAACGACGCACCGGTCATTTCTAAGCAGGTACGCAAAAAATAGCGTATATCGACTGGTGAAATCTGGAGTTATGTACGAAAAACCTGATGGGTGGGCGGATTTCGCCTCCCCCCTCCAGTGCGCGTGTTAAATTTGGCTCCCCACTTAGCTTCTGACTTTCATTCACTCTTTCAGTCCCATGCCCTTGTCAACGTAATGATCTTGTCTATACAAAACTCTATATCGCCTGCTATACTTTAATGACCTCAATGAGTTCCTGATGGCATCCCCGAACATATAACTATAGTAAAACTAGAGTAGAGTATAACTAGAGTATAACGCTACGGTACAGAGGAGTGCCGGTGCGTGACTTGACTGCCTGTAATTTCAGTTTCGTTCAACAGCGCAGCTTTCTAATACAACTGTTCGAGTCAATGGGCACCTATGGACACCTCTTTGTCACCCATGGACTCCTATGCGATTCCTCCGGACTGAGACCAGGAGCCAGCGGTCCGGTCTCCTGGATATGGAATTGTCACTGGCATGGAACTGAGACCGGGAGATGACGGTCCAGTCTCCTGGAAGCGGGCTCACCACTGACATGGAGCTGAGACCGGGAGATGGCGGTCCAGTCTCCTGGAAGCGGGCTCACCACTGACATGGAGCTGAGACCGGGAGATGGCGGTCCAGTCTCCTGGAAGCGGGCTCACCACTGACATGGAGCTGAGACCGGGAGATGACGGTCCAGTCTCCTGGAAGCGGGCTCACCACTGACATGGAGCTGAGACCGGGAGATGACGGTCCAGTCTCCTGGAAGCGGGCTCACCACTGACATGGAGCTGAGAACAGGAGATGGCGGTCCAGTCTCCTGGCCGTGGACTCGCCACCGGCACGAAACTGAGACCGGGTGATGACAGAACGTGTCCACGTCACAGCGGAACACGGCAGGTGAATTCATCTTATGGGAAGCGCTGGACTGAATGCTCCGCGTCCGATCATCGCGGTGCACCGACGCGTGCAAGGCGCGTCACGGCCGAGAATCAATGGCGTCATAGAGGATTCCTGTAGTCGCGTCTGGCGCGTTCGAGGCGCGTCACGGACGAGCATCAATGGCGTCACAGAGGCTTCCTGAAAGCGCGACTGGCGTGTTGGAGGCGCGCTGCGAACGAGTTTAATCGGCGTTAGTAAGGGTTGCTGGAGATAATATTAGTGTCGGGAGGGTGTAAACCCGGAGTCATAGGATTATGGTGGGATTCAGACCGGATAACATGGCGTCATACGGATTTTCCGCGTGTTTAGGATGGGTCATACCCGCGTCAACAGCGTGAGCACCGGGAGTGCATATGGTATCAAACTGAGTTCAATATGGTATTTTTGGAGCCACGGTACTCCTGTCGCTGGTGCTGCAAAGGGTGACAAGTGCGACACTCCAGCCAAACGAGTCATTTTGTTATCTCTGTGTACTAGCGAAACCAAGAGCCGAGTGGGCTTCACGCTGACTAGATGTCATTTTTAGGTTAAGCGACCTGACCCGGCCGGGCGTAGTCTTAATGCTCTTCCATGGCATATAACTTCCGTGGCGCATAACTTTGCAGCCAGGTAACCGGAGATAAATAGTGCATTAACATATAGCCCAATTATATAAAAGTTGCGATGTGTATTTAGCCTAACTGTATTTGCAAGGCGTGGGAGTATTTTATGGCATTCATTCATGATGGCGAGTCTCTTTATTTTGTGGGTAATGGTAATTCAATTGCATCGGCTTTTTATAATAAGTCAGCTGAACATACAGGTGAGCAGGCTAGCATCATGAACTTTATGGCCAATCTGCATTTGTAGTTTTCAATACTTCCCTGTGACTACAGCCGCTCGTCACTTTCCTCAGCGCATGAACATATTTTTCACGTCTTCCGCGATAAATTGAAAATGCATCGCATGTATATTACCTATTACCCCGAGCGACGGCGAAGCTACAGCGAGCCTATTCCCGAGAACATACGACGAAAATTATCAGAGCGACCTGACTCTGCCCGACCAGTCCCGACTCGGCCCGGCTCGGCCCGACCAGTCCCGACTCAATCCGGCTCGGCCCATCCAGTCCCGACTCGATCCGGCTCGGCCCATCCAGTCCCGACTCGATCCGGCTCGGCCCGACCAGTCCCGGCTCGATCCGGCTCGGCCCGACCAGTCCCGACTCGACCCGGCTCGACCCGACCAGTCCCGACTCGATCCGGCTCGGCCCATCTCGATTTGACCAGTCCCGGCCCGTCTCGACCCGACCAGTCCCGACTCGATCCTGCTCCTCCTGATCAGTCTCGGCTCAGCCCGGCTCGACCTGACTCGAATAATATATCATGCGATTAGATGCAGTGCTACACCGCCATCGTTTTCAATCAATTTGTTAGTCTGACCAGGAATATATTCTGATTTGCAAGCACTATTTTATTGGAAAGCACTGGGCCCCTCCAAATCAGTACTTCGGTTCGAGTCACCCAGCAAAAATTAGCAAGGGGAAGAGCGCATCTCATCTCCATACAGCATGGTGCCGCCAAAGATAGACGTCCCCGACACGAATATATGAATGCAGACGGGATATAACGGTGTTCATGCAGACCAGGTCACCTTCAATTCGCGATGTCATGCGTGGTTGCGTGCTATTGATTGAGATATGAAAAAGTACACGTTATTCCTTGCAATGACCAAACTGCGGTATGGTCATTGCAAGGAATAGTGTGCACTTTGCATATCTCATTCAATAAAGTAGGGAGCCAAGTAGTAACGAACGTAATTTATGCATTTACGCAGGAAACCAAGTAGGAGCGGGTACAAATTGTAGGTTAATGTATCCAGAAATGTACAAACCAATACACTGGAGCGCTAAAAAAAAGCCAAACAGCCTGCCAAAACTAGGCTATGAGTGGGTGGGTGTGTGTTTCGGGGGCGGGGCGGTACTGTTTTCTAATGAAGCAATCAGAGAGCATCCCTTGAAGCAAATTTGTCATTATGATGCAACTTCAGGTGGCCTGAAGAACACATTTTAAACAGCTAACATCACCACCCTGGTGGCAGGCTGGCGAAACTAGGAAAACAACGCATTTTACAACATAATTATTCGCTCGTTTTTTCGTCAAACCTCTCGATTACCATAAATGGAATGATTCTTTGTTAACACCAAGTCAAGGCACATGGACATTTTGTATGCTAATAACAGAAAGTCCGTAAATAAATGTTCTCGATATTAACACGTCGAAGTAAGAAAAATGGCCAACGGCATTCAGAGAAAAGGCGAGAAATGTGTTATTTTTAATATTCCGATGCAATTGGTCCTGGCTTTGAGCAATGTGATGCTTCACCAACCACACCGCTTTCCATTTGAGATGGGAAAGTTGCAGTTATTGAATAACATTTAATTTTTAATGAAAATTGCATACCAATTGGCCTACATATTACCACAATTGTGTTTGTGATATCTCCGAATAGAGCAGCAGCGGCCGTGACGCTAAACTAGTCACCGGGTACATGAACTACGATATCAGAACTAATATGCTGCCATATCAGCTAATAGCCTATGGTACAAGAAACAGCACATTCTCTTCATCGTTCTTATATTTGTCAAAGAATGTTTATAATGGCTAATTTACTTGTCTTGACAGCCCTAAAGCTGTTCAATTGTTATGGTGCGACTTCATCTGCTGTACCTGTAGTGGGTTCACAGATCATCTGCTGTACCTGTAGTGGGTGCACAGTTAATCTGCTGTATCTGTAGTGGGTGCACAGTTCATCTGCTGTACCTGTAGTGGGTGCACAGTTAATCTGCTGTATCTGTAGTGGGTGCACAGTTCATCTGCTGTACCTGTAGTGGGTGCACAGTTAATCTGCTGTATCTGTAGTGGGTGCACAGTTCATCTGCTGTACCTGTAGTGGGTGCACAGTTCGTGAGGTCGGCCGACCGCGCAGACGCTCATCTGGAATACCTGATGGCCAGCTGCGGTGTTTGGCAACTTCTTGCCCATTTCTTGTTCGTGCTCCTGACCAGCTAATGGCTATACGCTGTTTCTTGAATGCCTTTGTTGCCTAAGTCGAATGCCTTCGCTGCGATGTGTTGACTCGTGCATAACCAGGGTCTGAGTTACTGATATGCTTTCTCTTGTCTTCATTGCGTGTCTCTGTTTCTGACTTGTTGCTCTGCTGCCGATCGGGTGCCTCTGGTTCCGACATGTTCCCTCCGCTGCCGATATGCTCCCTCTGCTGTCGATCGGGTGCCTCTGGTGCCTACATGTTCCCTCTGTTGCTGATCTGCTGTTTTCGTCCCCAACCTGTTACCAACTCTCCAGTTGGCTTGTTGCCGGTGTTCATGCATTTCAGCAGGTGAAGTACAGTGCATGCGGTGTCGGCTTTTGAAGTCGGAGCAGCTTGTCTGATTAGGTTAAGCGTATTCAAACAGGGGCATGCCACCTTACCCAGCTTGGCAAAATATGCATAGCTCGTGCATGTGCATGTGCATGTGCATGTGCATGCAAAATATGCATAGCTATCAGCGGCCGTTCGGCGCTGAAAGCGGTGTCACTTGGACGCCCAAGGTGAAACATCATCCAACTCGAGTGGCCGCACCACATCCTAAGTTAAGCGCCACTCGTCTGCAGAGGTGTTCAAACCTACGCCACTACAGAGGTGTTCAAACTTTCGCTCGAGACACGGGTTCGACGTTCATTGCCGTCTTAGGAATGCAAAGCGACACCACCAAGCTGAACACGGTACCTATTCCACGGCTCGTTAAAAAAACGCCCTGCACAATGTTCATGAAGAAGTGTGACATTTGAGAAGCGTCGAGGGCCGGACACAGCAACTGCCCAGGGCAGAGCACTCGACAGCCCGTGACTCCATAGAAGCTGTCGCATAATGCAGCATAAGCTCCGCATGGCTCAGACCGATCAGCACCGGCATTGATGATGCTGCGGAGAGCTGTTCGGAGCATTGTTCAAGTAACGACGATTACAAAAGGTAACCAAATGCTCATATTAAGTAAAATAGAACCACAAATTGGTCTGATAGATTTCAGAGTTCGATTGGTCGAAATATATCACACCAATTTGTGTTTCTATTTTACTTAATATGAGCACTTGGTTACTTTTTATAATCGTCTTTAACACTGGCATTACGATGGCTCTACGACGTTGTTTGTTTGTTTTTTGTTTTGCTTCCCGTCGCTGAAAATAATGTAGGTATTCCGCAAACAGCGGTTTCCAGCCGACTCAGGTTGCTGTTTCCAGGATAAGGCAATAATCCAGAGAGGAAACGAAATATTTCCCTGAATTTACAGTCATAATTTCAGGCACAAGGGCTACAAGTGAAAGTACCTGAGTTATTCGTATATCCTCGAACCATGGCACTATGCTGGACATTCGTTGAGTACCTGGGTAAGGTGGCATGCCCCTGTTTGAATACGCTTAACCTAATCAGACAAGCTGCTCCGACTTTAAACGCCAATACCGCCTGCACTGTACTCAACAATCTGCCTCCAAATGTGAGGAACTCAGGTGGCTACACTGTTTTCAGACGGAGGCTTTCGGCCATGTCAGGGCTCTAATTTCCGGCCTCCGGAACATCGCTTACATCAGCACTGTGATGCCACTCGTTGTTATCGTGTATGCTCGTGATGATGGTTTGTGCTGCACATTAGTGCACTTCTGTGACGGAAACTGAAAAACCCTGCTCGGGAGGATCCGAAATACATTACATTACCTACTTTTAATGGATATGGACTGGCGTGGATTCTCTCCACTCCACATCACACCAATTCCAGCCGAGGCCACATTGCACTGGCTGCGTCAGAAGTAAAGCACTACCAACTATGTAAAAGGCTTCTTATTCTTGTTGTAATAAGCCTGAGTATGAGCGTAGCTAGGGTGTTGTATGATAAATATAAGGGGCATTGGAAATCTTCACTACCATCATACTCAGCCTCAGCCTTATCATCAACATGAATAAAGCGCTTTTTTGTTGCTATCATGTGTGTAACCACCGGGGGACATGTCCCCCAATTTCTGAAAAGTGACGATTTGTCCCCCTCAAATTTTTTCCGTTCTCCCCCACCCCTCCCACAAAAAACCTCAGCCACCTGAGTATGATCGTCGCAAAATTATACTTAATCATTTATAAAGTGAAAATATATATGCAAGAGAATACAAAAAAAAAACACTAGAAGCCGATCTAGCCAATCAACGAGCTTCACAGACTATCTGTCTTCACAACATCTCCGAATGGTAAGTAAATCAGTAAACGTAGAAATTTCTGCTTCCAGATCATTCTTGAATAACATGAACCTTGACCATAGTTGCGTTTTCGCTTGGATGGAAAATTGTGCCTTGCGAGGCAACAAATTTGCATTATCGCAAGGCTTAGGATGCATTCTCCTGCGCATATATTGATATATCTTGAACAACGTGACTCTGGGTGTCCTTAGGTATCTTCAAGACCATGGAGGGAAGTCATGGGCAGCCTTAAGCAAGCACGTCAAGTTAACGTTGTATTCGCATTCAGCGATGTGTTCGCCAGAGGCGTATTTGTATTGACATCGGCATTCAGCAACGGGTTTATGATCGTTCGAATCAATTACCACAAGTGCTTCTGCATGCACTGAATACGCTGGAAGCAACTACAAAGGTCTCAAATTACCACTTTAACAGTCAAGGACCAACGCAAACCGGTTTCTTCGGTTGCCTCCCATTTTTTTTGTCGTTTTCACCCAAACCTGCCCAAATCTGGTATCAAGCCAGATTTGCCAGATTTGCCAGATTCAGCCTGTGGTGAACCATTGTGTAACATTTAAAACCGGTACATCTCAAGGTCAACCTTCTAGGTCAAATGTTAGCTTCATCTATTAGATGGCGATATTGAAGCGATATCGACCGAACGCGAGGTTCGGTTGCTATCCCTTCAAATTCCATCAAATGGGCGACATTCGACGTGGCTAGTTATGCGGCATCAGAAAGTTAACACGCGCCCTGGAGGGCCTCTGAGAATTACGCGCACTGGAGGGGGGGCGGATTCCGCCCCCCCTAAGATCTCGGCTCCTAGTAAAGCTGGAGGAACGAAATTCGCAGGGTGGATGGGCACGGTAGTGAACTCTATTGTGTGCAATTTTTGTGACCTTAGGTCAATATCTTCAAGGTCAAATGAGGTCAGATTGGCAAAATTTTCCGGTTTTGCGTGGCTTGGCTTGTCATCGTTATGGATCGCTGTGATTGTGTTTAAATGCTCAAAAATGGGCATCAATGATGTTTTGGACATTCCTAATGATGCAATGCAGATGCTAGACCCAACATGTGACCTCAGGTCACCTATATAGCACCACTTTATCAGGTCAGTTACCTGTTCCAGTTACCGGAACCGGCCGCCCGTCCGACTGCTCCGTCGGGCAGCTCGGAGCAATCGGCTTCGTGAAGAAGGGAGTGAAGTACATGAATAAAGTATGGAAACGCAATGACAAACAGTACAAATGACAACCAGTAGTGCATTTATGGCAACATTCCAGTTGATCAAGTTTGGTTTCATTAATCTGTCATGAACTTGACCTGACTTGACCTTGGTGACCTAACATGACCTTGAAACTATACAGCATATTAATATGCATCAAACAAGTCGCTAGTGTTGCCTAGAACACTTCCCTTTTGTCAGTATGCTGGAAGCGCATCAGCGCCGATTTTTGTGGTCTGGCGCTATAACATTTTTTTATTTTTGCGGCCCCTAATTTGAAAAATTGTCGGCCGAATTCCATTTTTCTTCCTTTAAACGACGCGCCGTTCATTTCTAAGCAGGTACACCGAAAATCGCGTATATCCACCGGTAAAATCTGCAGGTATTTGCGAAAAACCGGACGGGTGGGCGGATTTCGCCCCCCCCCCTCCAGTGCGCGTGTTAAGCAATCGAATTATTTTTCAAGGGCAAAGGCCAAGCTGATCATCCGGTCCGCTCAATTTTGTTTTCGTTTTCGCTCAAACCCATCCAAATCTGGTATCAAGCAATAGCCAGTGGTGAACACTCGAGTAACATTTCAAACCGGGACATGTCAGGGTCAAAGGTTTGATTGAGTTCTTCGATGACCTCGCGTTTCGTCGCTATGGCTTCAATTTGCAGAAAATGGATGCCATTCGACGTCGCTTGCTATGCGGTATCCAAAAGTTGATAATTCGAAATCATCTCGAGGAGTCAAAATTCAAGCTGATTTCTTCCGTCGCCTCACATTTGTTTTTTCGTTTTCCCCCAAGCCTACCCAGATCCACTATCAAGCGATAGTCCATGGTGAACCCTCGAGTAACATTTTGAAACCGGGAAATATCAAGGTCAAACCTTAAGGTCAAAGGCTATTTTGAATTCTTCGAAGTTCTCGTAATTCGTCGCTATGAGTTCAATTTGCACGAAGTGGGTGTCATTCGACATGGCTTGTGCCGTATTATAATGCTATCAAATCGAACTAAATTCAAAGGTCAAAGGCCAAACCGATTTCTTTGGTCGCCTCGTATTTTTTATTCGCCTCGAGTAACATTTCAAACCGGAACATGTCAATGTTAAACCACAAGATCGAAGATTAGTTTAAATTGATCGAAGTCCTCGTGCCTCGTCGCTATGTCTTCAATTTTCATCAAATGGGGTCATTCGACGTACCGTGAGGTACTCTAGCAAACTGTTCAGAAATCACATTCACTTTCAAAGTCAATGGTCGAGCTCATGTCTTCGGTCGCCCGGCGTTTCTTCGTTTTCTCCCAAAGTTACCCAAGTTTGATATCAAGAGATAGCCCGTGGGCAACCCTCGAACAACATTTCAACCCGGGACAGGTCAGGTCAAGCCCCAGGTCAAGGTTAGTTTTTTTCAAAGTCCTGGCGTTTCGTCGCTATGGCTTCAATTTGCATTATGTGGGTGTCATTCGACGTGGCTTGCCGTACGGTATCAGAATGTTGAGATATCGAAATAATTTCAAAGGTGTCGAAGGTCCGCTGTGTGTACAATGATTGAGTGTTATAGGAACAGGAGGCTCAAATCTGTTTTGTTTTTGTGCAGCCGTTGTGATAGCAGACACTCATATCCTATATGACTAGGAGCTCCCCAAGAAATCCCGTCATAACGTTCTCGGACGGCGCTCTATTGAGCGGCGCATCCGTGAGGATGGGCGGAGGTCAATGTGACGCCATTTTAGGTCATTCGTCGGCGGCAAGCAGGCCATTCGTAAACTGCCCGACGCGACAGCTGATGGCAACCGATTTTTTATCCGCGTGGGCCCGTGTGTGGCTGACGAGGTTAGGAGTATGGCAGCGACGCCGAGTATATCCTGCCGTTTGCCGCGTGTCGGTGCCTGTGCGTTTACCCTGGTGCCGTTGTCGCTATCTGAGCTGCGAGTCGTCGTCTTTGGGATGAACGGCTCGTCGGCCTGCGGCGAGGACGGCATCAACATCCACACGTTCAGTGTGTGCTTCGACTCGATAGGTGCGGTGCTCCTGCATTTGCTCAATTCCAGCATTACTCAATCCGATGTTCCTGATTCTTGGAAGCACTCCCTCGTTCATCCCATCTTCAAATCCGGTGAACCCTCTAGCCCTCCCAATTTCCGTCCTATCTCCATCATTCCAGTCATTGCGAAAATTGTAGAGCGTGCCGTCCACCAGCAGCTCTACAATTATCTGTCCGAAAACCACCTCCTCTCTCCAACTCAACACGGTTTCCGTTCTCACCACTCTACGGAAACCGCACTGACCTCCATATCTGACCAGGTCCTATCCGCATGTGACCATGGAGAGGTGTACCTTCTCTGCCTGCTGAATTTGAGCAAATGTTTTGATGTGATAGACCGCTCAAAACTCCTGTCAAAATTAAGTCTCCACAGCATCGATACATCCTGGTTTTCGGCTTATCTTCAGAACCACACCCAGAGTGTCAGCCTCACTGACAGTCTGGGTGTCGTCCATAAATCTGCCCCGTTGCCCAACAGCATCGGCGTTTTTCAAGGATCATCTCTCGGACCTCTCCTCTACTGCGTCTTCGCCAACGACCTCAGCTTGTGCGCCGAAGGCGCATTGGTTATCCAATACGCCGACGACACCCAAATTTTGGTCAGTGGTAAGAAATATGAAATTCAAAACGTTGTCGCTCACATGGAAACAGTTTTGGCCTCCCTCGACATCTGGTTTCGAGCAAATGGACTGAAAATTAACCTTGCCAAGACACAGCTGATGCTTTTGGGCAGCCCACAAAAACTGCATGCCGTACCGGATATCACGATGAAATTTCGCGATCACTGTCTACCCACCATTTCGGAATGCAAAAATATCGGACTTATCTTCGATCGCTCGCTTTGCTGGGACTCGCACGTCTCAGAAGTGACTCGGCATTGTTTTGGAGTTCTGGGTGGTCTATCGCATATAAGGGGGCACCTTCCACCTGCTGTCATCTCCGCGCTGGTCAATGCTCTGGTCTTCTCGCCGATCCGCTACTGTATTTCTGTGTATGGTAACGGAACCAAAAAAAAACCTATCTCGCATTTCCAAAACAAATATGAACTACTCGGCAAAAGTAATTTTCGGCCGCAAAAAAAATTGGCCAGGTTTCGGATCTGCTGAGGAGACTGGGCTGGCTCAGTGCGGAGAACTTAGCCAGATACCACACCCTGTGCCTCACGCACAAGGTGCGCCGTCATGGTGAGCCAGAGTCACTGGCTCATGACCTCGCCACCGTGGCGGAGATTCGTGACCGAAACACCCGTCAGGACCATCACTTGTATGTCCGCCGGTCCTGCACTGAGATGGGGAAGAGGCGTTTTAGCTCCAGAGCACCACTTGTGTTCAACTCGTTGCCACCCGAGCTGATGCGGCTTCCCGTACCGATCTTCGGTCGCCACCTACGGCGGCACCTGTCCAACGTGCCGCCCGTGCCGAACCGATTTGCTGCGAGCCCCGCTGTATTAAAAAAAATATTTATTATGACATGTATGACCACCGGTTTAGCTGTTTTGTGATTTTGACCTTTTCTGCTCTGCTGTTTTATCTAACTGACGCGAAGTTGTAATAGCCACAAGTCCATTGTGGATTACCTCAATAAAAAGTATGTTTCTGTGTATGTGTCTGCGCTCTCATCGCTGGTTTTCAATTTGCACTGCCACATTGCTGTTCTAGACAAGTAAAATGTAGATATTTTTCAAATTGTCCGCTTTCCTCTTAATGGTTCAACGGAAGTTGTCAAATTTGGAAGAAAAGCCACACGTCAATGCGCACAGTTATATAACCAACCGGAGTTCATAGCCACGAGAGAGCAATGTTGTAATCAGGGGTGGATCCAGGAATTGTCATGGTGGCACTTGTTTGGAGGGGCGCCATTTCTTTGGAGCGGCGCCACTGCGAGAGCACCTGGACGGGCGCCTCTGGCTGCAAAATTCGAGGGGACGGGATGCACTCGGCCCTTCCCGAAGGGGCGCCTTTCCTTCCAAGGGGGTGCCTTTTTCTTTCATAGGGGCGTTTTTGGCTGAAGAATTCGAGCGGGTACACTGGAACCTTTTCAGAGGGGCGCCTTTCCCCGGCCTGAGGGACGCCACCTTCCACGAGGGGGCACATGCCCTCAGTGCCATACCCTTTATCCGCCCTGGTTGTCATTGCGTCGAAATGTGTCCCCGTAAAACAGGAAAGCATGGGAAAGGTAAACAAGGAAAGCAGTATGTCCATATTTGCCGCAATAAAACCATCGTCCAATATTTTACGTTTTTCCTGCTACAAGAGGGCAACGTTTAGCATACTTACAGCATGGCTCTATGGTGATGTGAAATCAGGCCCAGCACATACGACATGAAGCTAGATGTTCATAGGCAGTGATAAGGAGTGAAACTTGCTAATTTGACGTAACTTTTTGTCCGCATAATTTGATTTTTAACAATGGCAAATCTGAAAACCAGACATTGAAAAAGAGTGGGCTGAATTACTGGAGGGTTTTGTGGGAGGGTGGGACAGGGTGGGACCCCTCTATCCTGTCCAAGCTTACCGCGTCCCTGGTTTGTCCCCCTTCCCAATTTCGAAACCGTGGTTACACCCATGGTTGCTAAGACAACTTACTTGACGCCGTGATCCCGAATTGTATCGAATTATATTTTCAACCTGTCTTCCCCTTCAGAACACTTTTTCAGAAATGTCTCCGTTGCCTATGGTTCTGCCTAAATAATAATAATCCTGTTCTCGACTCGGTATCTCATGCAGTCAATTATCCTATTTAGCTACATTTACTGTCACAGGGTCTGTTGACGTGGGGCCTCCCCTGACTAGCTGCACATAGATCGGGACGGCCAACTCGAGAAATCCATGAAATACAAGCACAAGCGTAAATTTCGTTACGCTTAGCTTAAAAAAGCGTAGTTAGCTTAGTAAATTTCAGTAAAGACATGTTTGCATCTGTTCTCCTGTTGCGAATTGGTACTGTCTGAGTGCCAGCAGTCAGACGTGTTCCTCTTGGAGCTCCGCGGACAGGTAGCTAGATAGGAACTTCACGAACTCCCAGGGCCACATTGTGAAAACGTTACGAATGACACAATTGAGAACAGATAGACTAATGCAAACACTGCATGCTTCACTTAGCGAACACAAGGCGTGTGGTTTGGTAAAGTGGATTGGGTGGGGCGGCGGGAAATAATTTCAAGATGAGAGAGGAGGCAAAACACAAAGCTTCTAGTCATCCTCCCTGTAGCAGCGGATTCGCATTTGATTTTTGTGGAACTATTTTTGGAAGGACTTTTCGCTGTTACATATCTTTGAAGTGCTCAGTTTTTGTTTGAAATAACAGGGCTGTTGTACGGTTTTTAGGAAGCGAAATAACAACTTGTCGGGCATTCTTCTCGGTCATTTCGATCATCCGTGGAAATATCAGATGACAAACGAACCTATTAGTATTCAATTTCAGCATCAATTCGTCCACCCACGACCAACCGGCGTGAGAGATTGGCGACGCTCCATTGCCTACTAAGTGTAGTTGTGCATGCTTTTGTGAGGGCACTTGCCCTCCCCCCACGCCCCCAACGTTGGCTTTGCTTTCCTAATAATCTCAACTTTTAACATGGGACTCTATATGGCATGCCCCCAATCCATTTGGACCGGACCGCTCATCGCCTTAATGCACTGTGCCCTCCCAATAATTTTGAAGAAGCCCACACCTGTGTTGCCCAATAGTTGAATGCGTCATAAAAGAGCCCAAGGTTGTTTCCCTCTTCTTCCAGCATCAATTCTTGTTATAATAACATCAGGCAGCCGAAGTTTTCCTTAATGCAGTAAACTAACTTGGAAGGATTAGATCGACGGACTTCGGTTCGATCACAAACAAATCATGAATGTCAGAGATGGAGGATTCAAGACACCTGGAAATGAATGAAGAGTTGTCCAAACGTGCAAATGACGCTCTTCTTTTATTACTTGGATCCTAGAGAGAATCAAGGAGGCTTTATTTTGTGATCAATGAAGTGCATTAAAATACTGCATTTTTATACACTGTTGAATAAAATCGAAGTAGCGAAAAAATTCCCTGCGTCCAGTCGCTTGATTCAGTATAGCGTTTGTCAGTTTTCTGAACAGACATACTGAGTGCCCTGTTACATCCTAGCCTGCTATTTTTGCTAAAGAACCTATCACTGTGAGCCCCATTGGCTATTGTATGTTCATACTTAGTGATAAGTTGCACTACCATGCCATGGTTGAATATGAAGACACTTACTGATTTTTTTTCGAATGATATCCGTTCAACTGTTCGGGACTGATACTGGTGGGCGTATTTATATGTCCCGGACTGATACTGGTGGGCGTGTTTAACTGTCCGGGACTGATACTGGTTGGCGTATTTATCTCTCCGGGACTGATACTGGTGGGCGTATTTATCTGTCCGGGACTGACACTGATGGGCGTATTTAACTGCTCGGGACTGATACTGGTGCGTGTATTTAACTGTCGGAGACTGATTCTGGAGGGTGTATTTAACTATCTGGGACCGATACTGCTGTGTGTATTTAACTGGTTCATTTTCCCCGTTCCACATGGGTACACCAGGGTATATTTCTCACGCCATCAAAGGCATATACAGCAATAGTGTAAATATGTTAGAGAAGAACAAAGCATAGTCAAAAAAGTAAACCAGGACTAATACATGAGGCTAAATGCGTACTGGACCAATACTTTGCACGGAAAAAGCAATGCAACGGCACTCGTCAAACGGGTGCGGGTAAGGAGAGGGAAAATTCCACAGTAAGTATAGTTTGCAGTATAAACGACAAATGATAAAGGTATGGCTCGATTCAAGTGCCATCATAAACAGAATGAACAGTGAATATCGGAACGAAAAAGCGATGGCACAATTATAGCAAGAGCCGGTCGCGGTCGATGCGGGTCGCACACCCTCAGCTCCACCTGGCCACCGGAGAGCGGCAGCGTCAACCATCTGCTTCCCTTAGCTGTACAACGGCCCCCTTCACCGATCGGCCGACCCGGCGGCGCTGGGCGTCGCCGCTCTGGAGGACGGAGCGGTCCAGCAGTATCGGGTGTCACCGCTCTGGAGGACGGAGCGGTCCAGCAGTGTCGTGTGTCCCCGCTCTGGAGGACGGAGCGGTCCAGCAGTGTCGGGTGTCGCCGCTCTGGAGGACGGAGCGGTCCAGCAGTGTCGGGTGTCGCCGCTCTGGAGGACGGAGCGGTCCAGCAGTGTCGGGTGTCACCGCTCCGGAGGACGGAGCGGTCCAGCAGTGTCGGGTGTCGCCGCTCCGGAGGACGGAGCGGTCCAGCAGTGTCGTGTGTCGCCGCTCCGGAGGACGGAGCGGTCCAGCAGTGTCGGGTGTCACCGCTCTGGAGGACGGAGCGGTCCAGCAGTGTCGTGTGTCGCCGCTACCGAGGACGGAGCAGCCCAGTGGCGCCAGGCGGCAGGATGACCGCCCGTCATCCAGCTGACAACAGGATGAGCGGCCGCCGCCAAGGATGACGAGCGGCTGGCGGTGCCAAGCCGCCGGCGGCACAGAGAGGCTGCCAGCCCGAACTGCTGGGGCCGGCAGCTCAACGGCCGGTGATGTGTTGCCATCGGTGAACGCCACAGCAGCAGCAGGTGATGCTAGCTGAACAACGGCAGCAGCGCGAACCAACAGCCCGCCAATGCAGATGCTACGCTTCTTGAGATGATTTACATGGAGAGAGAGAGAGAGAGAGAGAGAGAGAGAGAGAGAGAGAGAGAGAGAGAGAGAGAGAGAGAGAGAGAGAGAGAGAGAGAGAGAGAGGAAAATATATATATATATATATATATATATATATATATATATATATATATATATAAAAAAAAAAAAAAAAAAAAAAAAAAAATATATATATATATATATATATATATATATATATATATATATATATATATATATATATATATATATATATATATATATATATATATATATATATATATATATATATATATATATATATATATATATATATATATATATATATATATATATATATATATATATATATATATATATATATATATATATATATATATATATATATATATATAAAAAAAATATAAAAAATAAAAAAAAAAAAAAAAAAGAAAAAAGAGAGAAGAGAGAGAGAGAGAGAGAGAGAGAAAGAGAGAGAGAGCGAGAGAGAGAGAGAGAGAGAGAGAGAGAGAGAGAGAGAGAGAGAGAGAGAGAGAGAGAGAGAGAGAGAGAGAGAGAGAGAGAGAGAGAGATCATGTCATGCAATCATCATCATGTCATGCAAATGGTGTATCAATAATAATAGTATATAATCATAAACATAGATATAATAATCATAGTGTATCATTAATCATAGTAGTCCGGGAATATTACTGGCCACTGGTTACATCTGGTGTAGCACAAGGCTGCACAGCAGCAGCTGATGCAGCAGCTGGAGGACATGAAGAAGCAGCTTAATGGCCAGATACTTCATGGCCCTGGGATGAGTGGCAGAAGCTGGCGTAGGTTTTTGCACCCACTTTTTATCTCCTGTGCCAGCCTTTGTTCGATGCAGACGTAGGATAATCTGACACTAAGGTGATGCATATAAAAACGTAATCTAAAACGCAATGTCCTGGTCTGCACTGAACAATGCATACCTCCAAGTAGAAGAAGGGGGCATAAGGGGACCTTAACGTGCTACAGCTTTCGACACCACAATATCGGAACCTATTCAAAATGTTCTGCCTTCAAACTGAATTGTGGAACGTCTCTCGTGTACCACATTTGGCCACCTACAGAATTCTAGAAGGCCCAGATATCGCTTTGCGAAGTTTTTGGACGTCACAATCTCGACATTAAAAAAGAACTAAAATTTTATCAAAATTTAAAAATCATAGTTAAAAAGTAAAATGGAATAAGTGAGAAATGCCACTCTGCCACCCTGCTAAACGGCAAAATGCATAAACATTTTCCGAACTCGAGTGGAGATACATCAGCCTGCTGGTTGGTAAATCAAAAACTTGCTTAGGTAACTTCACAATCACAACGCACCAGGTGTAACGCAACGATGAATACAGTGGCATCACACCATCAAACAAAAGCACGCCGAGCACACCACCATACTGGCACCCACCAGAAAAAAAAACGCTATGCACCAGACGTAACGCAACACCCAAAGAAAACCATGTGCCAGTCACATGCCACACAACACCAAACACATCACAAACGAACAACAGACACGCACCGTACAGCACTTGACTCACCAAGCAATACCGAAAGTATAGCACGTAATAACAGACACACCAGATATTACCTACACACCAGACAAGTAGCAAACACCAGATGCACACCATACACAGATACGTACCATATCCGAGGCACGCACCACGAAGCAAACATACACCACACAATACCAAGCATAACATGCAACACCAGGCACAAACTACACGTCAGACACGCAACACACAACGCCAGATACATACCATACAACGCTGGACCCACGCCATATAAAACCAGGCACATATCATACAACACCAGACACACGACACTTCAGACACGCACCACACAACGCCAGATACATACCATACAACGCTGGACCCATGCCATAGAAAACCAGGTACATATCATACAACACCAGACACACGATACTTCAGACACGCACCACACAACAAAAGACAAATAGTATGCAACACTGAACCTATGCCAAAGAAAACCAGACACTTACCACGCAAAACCTGATATTCACTCCACCGTGTGCTGTCTTCAGTAGGCGATGAACACTTCACACCATATATTCAGCACGGTAGATGCATCTGGCAGCACAGATACTTTCCATAGATGGCCACTACATCATGTTAGGTGTACCGCAACACCGCTGCTCCTTGGCTATCGACCGCATGGTGGTTCCTCGAGCTACTTTAAACTGATTAATAGTAGGTGATATATCACAATGATACAACTATATAGAATACGAAGTATCAGTATGGGCAAACCGCGTGGTGGAGCAGGCTATGGCACGATCTCTTCCACAACAGTGTTCAGTGTGGAACAACTCAAGCTCGACAGGCCTCTAAATTATATAAAGTTGGCAATGGGTTCAGCTGAGACCAGGGAAAGAGCTCAGGCTTGGTCCAGGTGCACGCCGGCCTCGGGCCAGAAGTTGAAATGTTTTATCACGCGAACCCTACGAGACCAGACCGCAGCCGGAGCTTTCCAAACGCCCGCCCAGCCACAGTATAGCATGCTTGATGCATTGGCACACCGAGACGCTGCACGTCGAGCTTCCGCAGCACAGACAGCGCCTTCGAAGGATATTTTGCGAACAGTCTGCGATGCCTAAAATTCCCTTTTGCATTAGTATGCTGGAGTTGCGCTCCTTCCTGGTGCACTCCAGATTAAAAACCGTGCCGGCGTTCAACAAATCACAAATCCACCGTGCCTGCGTTCCCGAAGAATATGAGCAGCTGACCTTCCACGTCACATTGGCCTTCCTCGGTCACCAGGTGGGCAGCAGGATCAGCCGACTCATCCATGAATGCTGCCCCTCTCCTCGAACACATTCAACACATGCAGTAGATTAGGATTCAAACATGAGCAAATCGAGGGTTGGGCCAAGGTGACCATGTCTTTAGGTCGTTGTTGAAGCTTAGGTAGCACCGACTACATATGCTATATAGCGCCCATAAGTCTGCTGGGCGCTATATCTGATGTGGCTACGTGGCTATGTGGCCTGGCGATAACGAGCAGATGTTGGTGGAATTGGTACAAGGGAGAGGTATCAGTGGTACACAGATAGGAGCCAGACGTAACTGGTGGTGTGACGATGAGCAGATGTTGATCGGGTTGCTACAAGGGAGAGGGACGCCCAACATGAGCCGGATGTGGCTGGTGGTGTGACAAGGAGCAGATGTTGATCGGGTTGCTACAAGGGAGAGGGACGCCCAACATGAGCCGGATGTGGCTGGTGGTGTGACAAGGAGCAGAGGTTGATCGGATTGCTACAAGGGAGAGGGACGCCCAATATGAGCCGGATGTGGCTGGTGGTGTGACAAGGAGCAGAGGTTGATCGGATTGCTACAAGGGAGAGGGACGCCCAACATGAGCCGGATGTGGCTTGTGGTGTGACAAGGAGCAGATGTTGATCGGATTGCTGCACGGGAGAGGGACGCCAAATGAAGTGATTGAAAGCCGCCTTTCAATCGTGCATGCGATGTGCACTTGCCGGGACACCATGAGTCAAACGCAGCGTGGCTGATTGCAGTCGTCCAGTTTCGAAATGAACATTGCATGTTATCCATCTAGGCCTGACCGCATCTCGCCGTATGCATTGGCTGTGCCGCGTGGCGGCGGTACGCACGCACCCGGACCGGCGAGCAGGGAACACTTTCGATGGCGACGCATCATGAATAAGCGTCGGGTCAGGGCTGCGGGTCAGGGGCTTACCGGGCGCGCGCCCGCCCAGATCAGCTGTCATCGCCCCCGTATCTGCGCCGACAGCGCCGCCGCGTACCTTTCCAATTTTGCGTCATCTATCATATCGACGGCGACGCAGTGATTCCTGTGGCCGTCCGTCTATGACTATCTGCCCGTGACCGTCTGCCGGTGACCGTCTGCCTATGACTAACTACCCCTGTGACAGTCTGCCCCGTCACCTGTCGCTACTCTTGGCCCCCGACCAATCGGCGTGAGAGATTGGCGACGCTACATGACTCAACGGTCGACGTGTCGTAAAACCAATAATCAACCATCAGTCTGCCCCGTGAACGCCTGCCTGTGACCGTCTGCCTATGACAAACCACAAGCGACCGTTTGCCTGTGACAATCTCCCTGTAACCGTCTGCCTTCAACCGTCTGCCTGTGACAGTCCACCGTTGACCGTCTGCCTGTAACCGTCTACCTGTGACCGTCTACCAGGGTGACCATCTACCTGTGACCATCTACCTGTGACCGTCTACCTGCGACCATCTACCTGTGACCATCTACCTGTGACCGTCTACCTGTGACCGTCTCCCTGTGACCATCTCCCTGTGACCATCTACCTGTGACCGTCTCCCTGTGACCATCTCCTCGTGACCATCTACCTGTGACCGTCTCCCTATGACCATTTACCTGCAACCATCTACATATGATCATCTACCTGTGACCATGTACATGTGACTACCTGCCTGTGACCATCAGTATGTGATCATCTACCTGTGACCATGTACATGTGACTACCTGCCTGTGACCATCAGTATGTGACCATCTACCTGTGAGCGTCTATCTGTGACCATCTACCTGCAACCATCTACCAATGATCATCTACCTGTGACCATGTACATGTGACTACCTGCCTGTGACCATCAGTCTGTGACCATCTACCTGTGACCGTTTCCCTGTGACTCTACGCGACCGTGCATGACCGTGTATCTCCAAAATTTCGTATCCTTTCCTTTCTGAGAATGTTTTTTGCTACTGCTATGTTGAGTGGCAGTAAAGGCACCAGCAACGACACTATTGGGGTGTTTTGAGCGACACCCCACTGCTGGGATGTCGCGTCTTTCCGTTCCCTTCGACTCTTGGTTCCGCCCCTGGAACCTGGTCCGTGAGTGGGACTCGGTGTTGATGGCCTCAGCCCTCATCTCAGTAGCATTAGCTCTCCACGTCGACACTCGTGAGGGGAGGGGTGGGCACGTACCTCAAGACTGGCAGCCGACACTGTCTGTGTCGGTCAGGTATGGCGCTGACGTCAGGCCTGCTCCGAATCACTCGGCCGATGTTGCCGGACAGATACATTGTTTGCAGGGGCCCCACGCCTCAGGTTATGTCACGACTTCCAAGGCTGGTGCCCCGCATCGCCTGGCTCATGTTGGCGCCGACATGGGGTTCTGCGCCGTTGGCGATGAGAGCGGAATAAACCATCCAGCATGGGCGTAGGATCGGAGGTGTTTTGCTAAGATGCTTGGCAATGCTGAAGTAGTTAAATGTACTCGGATACTACATTTATTATCGTTCCAGCACGGCCGGAAAAGCAGACATCTTCCGCACTTTTATCTTCAAACACTAACTGGACAATTATCCTCCACTTTTATGCTGAAGGTTTGAATGGCATTTTTTACAAAATGTGTACGCAGTGATGACATATATGTACTCAGTTTACCTTGGTTGTCAATGCCTGCTCCCCAGCACAATAATAAGGTGATGTCAAGGTAAAAGTAATCCTGGCGAAGATAATGCCAAGGTAATAGTCAGTCATGACCGAGGTGATGCCAAGATAAAAATAATCCTGGCGTCTAAGATAACGCCAAGGTTATCATTAGTCAGGCATGACTGAGGTGGCCGCTCAGTTTTCCTCAGTTTTGTTTGAGTCCTTCCAATAATGTGCTGTGCACCACCGTTACACAAACAAAGGGCACACGCGTTCACACAGCGAAGGTATCTGCGGCATTGTTACCACTGAGGTCAGGCTGAATTTCCCAAGGTTCTTCTCTTTCTGGCATCATCTTTTGCGCAATTCCAGGACTGCAGTTAAATGCTATTAACTCTTAGTGACGCGTATATTCGCACGTGAATATGAACGTAGCACATATTTCACGTATTTCAGGGATCCTACGCTTTTACGGTGCCTTGCAGCCGAGGCGCTGGCGTAGTCCGTGTGGCGCGACTTTAAGATAGAGGTTCCAAACGCAAGCTTGTGCCCATCGACCATCGTGGTCGCTAATTACGCGGGTTTCAATCCCAAAGTAACGCTGACACACTGGTCAAGGGAAACCGATAACATGGCCATATGTACGTCCTTGTGTTGCCAATGATCTGAATGTTCAGGCTTTTAAAATCGCATTGGCAGACACTGCGACACTTCGCAACACATCATCAGCATCCAAAAATAGTATGCATTATACAGATCGCTGGCCTAACCTTTCAGAAGCCACCATGCGTGATTTATTCATGGTGGGTGAAATTAAAAACAGACCTCCCTATAATTCAGAGTATCATCTAGTCTTATTGAGCCACAAGATACCTAACCAACAGTTCCGAACAATAGGCTTACATGGGTATATCTAGGCGGCAAGATTGTCCACAGATCATATATCTTGCGCTTAGTTCTGTTGTCTTGTGTACGCTGCAAAAGCCTCACACTTCCTGTGATACGTCCTGAAGTCGATTCTTCACAGAACCCCGGTGCCTCATGACTTTCTGTTATATATGAAGAAAGGTTGTCCGTAGCCCAACGGTCTGTGGAGTCACAACGGTCATGCGTTCAATCTTCTATGTAAATGAAATATTGAAGGCAGGTAGGTAACTACAAGGCTATAGAAACGTACCTACCGACATGAGTCCCTGCTCACCAGATCAGCAGCACCGCCAGATCCACTTCTGTGGCTTGTCCGTGACACAGCAGCAGTGAGTGCCGCACCACCCAACAGCCCTTCTACACGCCGCACCACCCAACAGCCCTTCTACACGCCTCACCACCCAATAGCCTTTCTACACGCCGCATCACCCAACAGCCTTTCTACACGCCGCACCACCCAACAGCCCTTCTACACGCCGCACCATCCAACAGCCCTTCTACACGCCGAACCATACAACAGCCCTTCTACACGCCGCACTACCCAACAGCCCTTCTACACGCCGCACCACCCAACAGCCCTTCTACACGCCGTACCACCCAACAGCCCTTCTACACGCCGCACCATCCAACTGCCCTTCTACACGCCGCACCATCCAACAGCCCTTCTACACGCCGCACCATCCAACAGCCTTCTACACGCCGCACTACCCAACAGCCATTCTGCACGCCGCACCACCCAACAGCCCTTCTACACCACACTTGCGCGTCTATCTGTTTGTATGAAAAACTGCGCCAGCGAATCCGAGTTGAGAGCACCAGCCAATATGTCGTCATGTGAGCGGTGGCGCGATACACCGGAAGCCGCACTGGTTCTTGTGCAGCCACGCTTCGGCGGTTTTACAAGAACATTATAAATCACGAGGCTGGTGTGCGTGCGCGAGCTTGCTGGGCTTTACCACAGGGTTGAGGGTAGATAAGCTGTTATTTCAAACAATACATTATGATAATGTGCCTACTTATTGATATGTTTAGTCTATGGATAGTTTATGATAGTGTATGCATCATTATGCATTATTGTATTATTTCGCCGTGACCATGCCTTCCGCTCAAGGCGCTACTGTTCTGGAATAAAATGCGCAAGTGGTTTCTGAAAACCAAGCTTTTATTCAGTTATTAGTAAATAGTATCAACGGTGATGATCTTTCACTAATCCAGGGGATTCAGATCCATATTTTCAGGGCATATTTTCAGATTGAATAGGAGGAAGTAATCCGAAAATTATTCTCCTGAAACTAGGATTCAGAGCCATAAACCCAACCAAGATCGAGACAGACATACAGTATTTTGTGATTTTCTGATACGCTTGTCTTGCAATACCTACCCACAGAGTTCTTGTTTAGTGAGAGTAGGTGGCATGGTACATATTTCGACCATGAGGGAAGGTATTTGTCACGAGTAAACATTATAGAATCTGCGTAATTACGGCAGCGCAGGCGACTTTCATTCCAATATTTACCATAATGTTGCGGAGAGCTGTGAGTCATTGTCGAATTAAAGACGATTATAAAAAGTAACAAAATGCTCACATTAAGTAAAATAGGATCATAAATCGGTCTAATATATTTCGGGCATGTCCTTTCTTCGGAGACAGTCTCTGTCTCCGAAATATATTATGCCCGAAATATATTACACCGATTCATGATCCTATTTTACTTAATATGAGCATTTGGTTACTTTTTATAATCGTCTCTGCAATATTTACCACCGATTATGAAATCTTGGTATAAAAACCAGTCAGACTGCAACCTCCCACCATTATTCACCACACCAATAGCAGCCCATAGTCAAGAGAGGAGAGGGGGGGTAGGGTACAGCACAACCGCACGCCCCTACCCATGCGGTGCCTCCTATTGCGCTTCAGCCGACCGACGTGACTCGCGCAGAATGTCAGGCCGTCAGGAGCCGGTGTCAATCAGCACTCGAAGCTGACGGCGCCCTGCACCGGTGACCTATATCAGCCAGAACTACCGATATAGGCGTGCAGCTGTCAGCACGTCAGTCAGAGCAACTGCGGGCGGCCTAGCCGCTGGCCACACCTGTGACTACTTGCCGCCATTTTGCACCATGCTGGGTTCGTTGGGAGCTTGTGTGCTGGTTGCGCTGGTCGTGACGCCCGACTTCACGACCGGATGTGACCTCTCGAACCCCGGCTCGCTGCAAGAATGCGTGAAGAGCATCCTGGAGGGGAGTCGACCGGCGCTGCGCGCCAAGTACGATCCGCTGGGACTGCCCAACTACTCGGGTGGCAACAGCCGCTTCAGCTGGTCCTTCTACAACATCTTCATCCACGGCCTCTCCCAGCTGCAGATCGGTCGGCTGAGTGTGTCGCCGGCGAGCACGCAGCTGGTCGTCCGGTTTTCCGTGTCATGGCCCAATCTGGTCGGCAAGGCGGACGCCAAGGTCAAGGCGTGTCGGCGCATCTTGTGGAAGCGGCGGTGCGTGAGGGCGCGCGCCCGGCCGGTGATAACGCTGTACAAGCCGTCGGCGCACCTCTCCACCCGGCTGATTATGTCGTTCGTCGGCGGCAGCCTGCACGTGCGCCCGTCCGGCACACAGATCACCGTCAAGCTGCCCGGCGTACACGTGATGCCCCGCGTGCGCGGCTTCGTGGGCTTCATCAACAGAATCATCGGCAACCCAGCCAAAAAGATCGCCAACAAGCTGGCAGGCGACTGGTGGAGGAAGAGCAAGGTGAAGATACAGAATCGCCTGCGGGATCAGTTAAACAGCTTGATCTTCAAGTACTTGAGTAGGGACTTGTCGCGGCTGCTGAAAGGTTTCAAGGGCTGAGGATGATGTGTGTAATTATTTGTGAACAGTGGGGTAGCCATGATGTTTCCAAGCAGGTACTAAAAGGTTAGCCGCGCAAAACGCGCCGAAAATTTAGGGTTTTGCTTCGTGAAAATATAATAATGGCTTGCTTGATCTGGTGTATTTTCTATTGCTTAGGAGGGGATTACGTGTCACGACATTCCTTGTTAGCACCTCAGTTTGTGAATTATTTCCAAACTACTATTTGCAAACTTTGGACTATTTGTAAGCCGTTTATAAACCGGGATCGGGAGCGTCGTGTTGCCGATTGTGACTCCGTGCGTGAAATGTAGCCGCAAGATCCCTTCTTTGAATGAGGGGTGCAAATTTGAGAGGAAATTTTGGACGCAAGCTTTAACATCAAAATTAATTAAAATGTTTCGCTTTGATCGAATACCTCGAGACTTCAAGAGTTGGAACAAAATATTTACCTTTCAGGGCGCTGAGGCCGGATCAGGTCACCTTAAGAAACTACATATAATTGGATTGCCGACACCAACCACCAACATGCTACTGCATTATTCCCGAGTGGCGAGAGTGAATGACCCAGACATTATTGGTGCCACTAAGGGAAACATGTTGAACACGGTTCCTGGTGGCAGGAAGTAGAAGCCTATTTTTGTAATACATCCAACGAAAGTCGCTGCTATGCTCTTGCATCTCCCGGCATCTACTCTCCATGAGCGGCGGAACTGAGGGCAGGGGTGGATCGAAACGGACCGGTTGGGGGAGGGGAATATAAATATTTAATTTCGAAGAAAAAGTAACCCTTCAGATCTCACCACCTAACTTTGGTCGGGTCTCCTAGACAATGCTTTTTTCCTTTAAAAAAAGGCTTAGATTTCGAGGACACTCCATCTTAGTGCGAAATGTCGGCTAAAGTCGGCCTCTTGGGGAGGGGACATGGCCCCTGTGGCCCCCATAGATCCACCAGTGACTGAGGGAGTCAATGTGCCAATGTCGCCTCTTACAGCGACAAGGGGATCTGACTTCCTTTTGCCGAGCAGTACATACACAGAGGCCTCTGAACACCCGCCACTGAAATCTGAAATCTGGGGAGACCCTTTCCACAAACAGTTAAACTGGCGGAGTAGGTCCCTCAGGAATGGCAAAAGTAGACTCCACTTATTCCTAGAAGGAATGAATGGAAACCCATCAGGTGGGAGATGAGACCCATAGGGGAGGTGTGGAGGACTTCAGAACGCGAGCGAATGTCACGAACACGGGTGAGGTGTTATCCAGGTGAGACGAGGAATTCCCCGAGGCGCGACAGGAGGACTGTAATTTGGAAGAGGAGGACCCGAAGCTGGAAAGAAGACCCCCCTCAAGTGTGGAGGAGGATGCTCCTAAGAACCGGATTGGAAGGCTATGGAATACGGGAGATGGTCCTCAGGATGCACGAAGATACATCTAAGAAGGATAAGGAGGCCTTCAGGAAATGTGAGGAGCCGCAAAGACGTCAGAGGAGGAACCAAATTTGGAGGAGGAGGCCGCTGGGAGGGAGAAGTCCACCAGGGTGCAGACGTACGCACGCAGGAAGGGCACAGAAGACGCCCAGGATCGGGAGACGGCCTTCAAGACGCGAGAGGACGTCTCAAATTTAGAAAAGAAGGCCCTTGGAAGAAGCAAGGATGCCCGAGAACTTACGGGGGCCCCCAATACGGGTGAAGTCCAAAGGTTCTGAGGATTAACAAGGGGCACGCGGTGCCTTCTGGGTTAAGCCCACACTGTAAAAAAAATGATTAGTACTTTTGCTGCTAATTGCATGCTAAGCGACTGCTTCAAACAACGCTGTTCCCTAATGATGCTAGTAACAAGCATAAGGATGCTGGCAACAAGCACCATATGTACTATTCGGCTGGAAGGGACTAATTCTAGCCTGCAGGTGCTAGACTGCAAGAGTGAGGATGCTTGATCTTCGCAGCCATGAGTGTTGTGCCAAGCAGTCCAGAATAATGCAACTGCTTATATCTAGCACTGTTACAGTCCGTGTTTTTGGCGGGAGTTTGAGCGCTCTATGGCTGCTTGCAGTTAGCAATTGGGTAGTTAAAATAAGCAGCGTGGAAAAATGGTGAGAACATTAGCACCTTAACGCTGCTTAACGAAACAACTGCACGAACATTCGGCCAATTTGGTTTGAGATTCGATGGCGTGCGGATCGGTGCAGTCAGACAGACAGACAGACATGTATTAAGGCCATCCACAATTAACTTGTGGCTGTTACAGCCTCACGTCATACAAATAAAAAGAGGTCGGCAGAAGTATCATACATTCAGATATTGTCTACAAGCAGTCATAAAAGCAGACACATAAAATGGGCGCCAAGTGCCTCCACAGTCCGGGTTCCTACGCAGGTGACGCTTTAGGTGCGGTCCAAACAGGGGGATGGGTAGCCGCGTCAGATCGGGCGGCAAGGCATTGTATTGTCTAGCCGCGCGACTACAAAAACGTCGCTTGCCCATGTCGGTTCGCGATCTGGGCACGTGCAGATCGCTGTCTTGCCTGGTGGTCCTGTCACGTGTCTGTGATACCAGAGCAAATTCACAGGCTAGTGACTCTGGTTCACCCAGGCGACGCACCTTGTGCAGCAAGGTCAGCGTGTGGTACTGAACGAGGTCCCACGCGCTCAGCCAGCCCAATTTCTCCAGCAGATCCGATACATGATCAAATTTGTTGCGGCCGAGAATTACTTTTGCTGCTTAGTTAATAATGTTTGGATGCGAGACATATTATTTTGCGTTCCATTGCCGTACACCGAAATACAATACCGGATCTGCGAGAGTACCAAGGCATTGACTAAAGCGGAGATGACAGCGGGCGGCAGGTAACTCCTCAGATGCGACAGACCACTCAAATTACCGAAGCAGCGCCTAGTGATGGTGGAGACGTGGGAGTCCCAGCTGGGAGAGCTGTCAAAGATTAATCCGATATTTTTAGCTTCCGAGATGGGAATTGGATCGTGATCGCGAAATTTTACGGTAATTTCGGGGGGTGGCGCAAATTTTGCTGACTTCCCAGCAGCATCAGTTGAGTCTTTCCGGCATTCACTTTGAGGCCGTTTGCACGAAACTAAGAGTCAAGAGAGGCCAAAACATGTTCCATCCTCGTGACGATGTTTCGAAATTCCGATTTCTTGCCACTAACCAAAATTTGGGTGTCGTCCGCATATTGGACTACCACTGCACCTTCAACGAACATACTGAGGTCGTTGGCAAAGATGCAGTAGAGGAGCGGGCCGAGAGCAGATCCCTGAAAGACACCAATGCCGTTGGGAAGCGGAGTAAACTTTTTGAGATTGCCCAGATTGTCAGTGAGGCTGACACTCTGGGTATGATCGCAAAGGTATGCAGAGAACCAAGAAGTGTCGATACCGTGGATGCTTAATTTAGTCAAGAGCCTTGAGTGATGAATCACATCAAAGCATTTGCTCAAGTCCAGCAGACAAAGAAGGGATAACTCACCTCGGTCATTGGCGGATAGGATATGATCGGACATGGAAGTCAGCGCGGTTTCTGTCGGGTGACGTGGACGGAAACCGTGCTGGGTTGAGGACAGGAGGTGGTTTTGGGACATGTAATTGTAGAGCTGCTGGTGAATGGCACGCTCTACAATTTTGTCAATGACAGGAACTATGGAAATAGGACGGTAGTCGGAAGGGCTGGTAGGATCGCCCGACTTAGTGCGGCAAGATTGAAGTGAAGAAGAGAAGTCTCTCTGGGATCAAAAGAACCTCTGGATCCAGAATCACATGCCTGCCATAGTCTGTACAAGGTGGGTGTGTCTGCACAACAAATGTTTTCCACATCCCTGGTATCAATATGATTATATCAGCATCTTGCCAACCTCGCTGCATACACCCCTGAAATTACGGGCGCTGAATGACTTACGCAGTTGATGCAACCTCAAGCTACAATAACTAACATACCTGAGCTTAACAACACATAATACCTGGCATGCTTAGCAAGGCATATGTGGTATTGCTCTGGGACAAACCAGCTAAATGTAATTTTATGGCATCATTATTCATCTATGGACACTGAAAAGCTGATTGGGCTATGCCAGTTGCAGCTTATTCTATGGGCCCCCCAAACAATCATTTCTCAGACGATGGTTTTTGGGCGGTTTATTGTGCTGCTCAGAATTTATTAGCTGAAAGAAAGCTAGCCTGGATTATCCTGGATATAGCAGAGCCTGGATTATCACCACCAATTGTTGCTACCAGATAATTGTATAGGCTTAGCAGAGATGGGCCACTGTGGCTCTTTTTAAATTTGAACACGTCATGGCTGTATGACATTATCATGGATTTAATTGGTTTATTCAAAATTATGTAGCCATGGAGCCAGTGGATCTGCTCTTTACATCACCATTTGTTCATGACTGGCATTGTGACATGTAAGACTGAACTGTGATAAATGTGCAGCTTGCATAACAAATAAAAGAAATTGTCGGGGTTGGATTTCGTTGGTTTATTTGGTATTATTGTCACTTAAGGTGTCCATGATAAAAGTCTTACACACATTTTCCTTCATGAAGCAAACAACTGGGTTAGGCTACATGAGGTTAGGTTTTTTAGTTGAAAAATTTGAGATTGAAATTAAAAAGCCTCTGCTATTTTTTTACTGTTAATGTACGTTACTGTAATACATACTAAATTTGCTTATATATATATATATATATATATATATATATATATATATATATATATATATATATATATATATATGTATATATATATATATATATATATATATATATATATATATATATATATATATATATATATATATATATATATATATAAGCTTACAGGCGATATACCCTTTTAGTGCATTCGTATGCAAATAGCAATGCAAAGGAATACGTATTTCCTACTTTGCAAATAGGAAAGGAGGACGTGCATATATATATATATGTGTGTGTGTGTGTGTGTGTGTGTGTATGCATGTTCTCCTTTGCTATTTGCTAAGTAGGAAATACGTATTAATTTGCATTGCTATTGGCATACGAATGCATTAAAAGGGTATATCGCCTGTTAGCATCCTGTTCGCTGTAATATATAAGATAGGCATCGGACGCTAACATGTAGCAAAAGAAGTCATCCGTCCGTATAAATACAGTAAGTCAGCAACACCCGTACGCTACTATCAAGGAGTCCAATTTCGGTTTAAGCACCCAATGGGTGCTAAATATGCTAGCACCATAGACGAACCGTACCCAGGAGGTGCTGGTTTTTGGCGTGAGCAAAAACTAGCACCCTGGGGGTGCTAAAGCGCACGCACCCCATGGGCGCTCATTTCAAGCACCCTGCTACTAAATATAGCCCAATGAAGAGGTGCTAGTTATAAGCACCATGCCTATATTTAGCACTTGACATTTTGCGATGCGACGCCAACTCCAGAAAGGTGCTAAATCCAAGCAGCACTGTGGTGCTGGAATTTAACATTTGATATAGCACCAAAGAGGTGCTAATCTTTTGTTTACAGTGTATGAAGGAAAGATATCATCAGACGAAAAGAAGAGATCGAAACCCTTTACTCAATGGAATGTTCTGAGATTCAAAGACACTAACTACCCTTTCGTGATCCATGCCCGATTTCTTCAACATCACATGTCTGAAGGCCGGCCCTGAATCCACCGCCAGGTCTACCTGTTATTGGCATACATCCTGATTAATAAGCATAATCAAAGACACCCGCTAGTACCAAGTACATGGGTGCATGGAGGAAATGAGTGCTGCCAATCTAATGCTTGCGGCTCACCCCATAGTATCCCATGTTGAGAGAGCAAGAACTTGGTGGAGGCCAAGGCAAAGATGGTGGGGCCCAGACCCTACCAAAAGTACAGGAAGCTCCACTCCTGAGTATTAATATTAGAGCAATTAACGAAGAACATCTACTTAGTTCATCCCCTATGATGGTGCCTGAAGCACGCAAGCGACATCGCTAATGCTGATTGGGTCATAGATAACTCAACACATTTCACATACACAGTACCATATGTCACTTGGCGAATTACTTGACTTTGTTCTTGCGGTAATTAACTATGGTTATGGGGGGACGAGTGGTCTAGGGGTAAGATGCTCGTCTCACAATCGAAAGTTTGTGGGTTCGAGTCTCACCTGTCGCTACTCTTCGCCCGCGACCAATCGGCGTGAGAGATTGGCGACGCTATATGACTCAACGGTCGACGTGTCGTAAAACCAATAACCAACCGACAGAGCTGATGATCCCAGTGCTATGTCGCAATAGCTACTGGGCTCACTCTGAGCCACTGTTTCTTGCGATGTTGTCGAACTAGAGTATGGCAGCTCGTGAGAGGGCGGTGTCTGCAGTGCTGCGATGCCAGTTCAGGGACGATCCACCGGGCCAAGTCAGCCCGTCCTGTCTCCCTGCCGTGCAGAGGAAGTAAAACCGCAACCGTCGTAAAACCAATAACCAACCAATTATGGTTATTTAGTACATCAAGCATGCAAGAAATATATGTTCAGTATCGACATCATACGTACAACAAATAGTGGAGACCGGGTCCAGTTGGAACACGGGATGGTTGATGCAACAGCGTTTAGTCCAAAAGTATGAAGCCGATTGCCATGGCTACCACACATGTTGGTACTGCTTGGCTACCGGCACCTCGCGGAAAAAAACAAGCGCAAGTCCTTTTCACGCGTGCTTGCGGAATGGTGATGTGGCACATTTTCGGAGCGAAAGTATATTTCAATGCCTGTGCTTCGCCCATAATGTCTTATTTGTCGCCCACTTGCTAACGTTTTAGGTGTCTGTTTTCACTACCATGTTCTCTCAGCTTTGCAACGGTGAAATGCTTGTATCGTGTGCCGCCACACTGTGCTCGCAATGCTGCTTAACCTGTTGCATCCCGCACCAGAAACCCTGCAGGGTACACTGATGCAGCCGGCATCAACTTAATCAGCCTGTGTCAATATCAGCCCGTATAAACGTGTTTTGGACTGGTAATGAAATAAAACAGCCACCGACTTGCCTTTTTATGTTAAGGCATTGCTTCTCGGACACGGGGAGTTCGGGGAGTTCGTCGTGAGGCTCAACTACGGCGACTTTCAAATTGACTGTACGTGTCCGGTGCTACATCTTCATCCTCTTCTTTTACTTTATTCTTTTTTCGCTCATGCTGGTGTAGTGTTGTATAATTTGACTGCAATCTGACTCAAACCAAATATTAATCTTTTTTTTACTGGTTTGTTAAATTCGCAAATACAATTAAGGTGTTCGCTAAAACTGCTTCAAGATGATCTTAGTCAATATTTATACGGGCATGTCTAACCCGACGGAAAAGACGGGAGGAAGGAAAAGGTGAAACAGCGGAATGAACGTTTGCGCCTTCCATAAATGGCATACACCATGAGCTATAGTCATCCAGGACTTAAACCAGTAGTATTACGGTCATCATGAAATACAGACGTTTCAGATGGCGTAAATTTATACCACCCATAGATAATATATTGCATTTAACTTACATTTGATCAACTTACCTCATCGTCAGTAACAACTTACCCCTATAGCGGGGTAAGTTCATGAGCCTGTAGTTGCGTGATGTTTTGCTCTCTGGTGGAAAGTCCAGAGGATGCGACGAAGAAATGATCATCGGAGATGATATTACAAGGCTTAGGCTTGGCGCAGGTGTAGCAATTTCCTCGCCACCCTTCCAAAGTGAGGATTTATTTTGAGCTGCGCCAAAATTGTATCAACCTAGACCCGGTATCCGCTACCATTTAGAAGATTGCGCCATCACGCCGACGAACGGCAGCTGAAAGCTCCCGTCCAGTCGGCTCCGACATGCAAACGTCGCGCGCTCAGCACACGCAATGTGTCGATATGTCACGCAAATCGCCTCAATTTTCCAAAGGCCCAATCACACTTTGCGGACACGATCCCGCAGCTGCCTGTCGCTCTGCTGCAGATTGGTGCATCACCCGGACGTGCCTGCGAATGCTGCGCAATCCGCAGTAGAGAGGGATAATGTGGCGCACTTTGAACGGCTACAGATCGCACACCAACCGTCAAATCTGGGTGATATTAACCCCTGCAGTGCGAGGGGGGGCGAGGAGGGATAATTTCGTGCGCTTCCCTTAAGCATTTCCTGAACCGTTTATGATATCGCCGAAATATTTGGCGTACCTTCTGACAATAGGTGAGCGCACATTGTGATAACTTTAGTTCCAGTCTGAAGATACCGGAGCCAGGGCGGGTCAGAGACAAGTCATGACCTTGTCCAGGTCAGAGTCGCGTCAGAGGTAGGTTAGAGTCAGGTCACAACCTTGTCCGGGTCAGAGTCAGGGCACGACCTCTTCCAAAAGGCTGTACGCTATAATAATTATCAGGGTAGCAAATAGGTTGGTTTGCCCTCCAATATTTGGGATGGTCCAGCCGCCGCTCCCTGTACCCTCCACACCAGTTCCACCGCTTTTCGATCCGATTCGCTAGTGATTAGTAAAACATTGGTTTGGTAACGCAAACAACAAATGGACACACACACAAGCCAATAGGAAATCTACCACTGGTTAGCCAAACATTTCCTTACAAGCACAAATTGAAAATCTCACCAAATTGTGTGTGGAGCTGACAAAGAAATGTGATACTTCATTCGAAACTTGCGTCAATAGCTTTTGGCGGCACTCAACCGGCCAGCCTGGCATTTCCATCTGAGCCCGGTACCGACCGACAAACGTGTGACGACAAAGCTGCTTCGACGCGCAGACGCCGGCTTTGCGCCGTACTCCGGATGTATTTGTGCAGGCTCAGTACGGAGACAGTGGCAAGCTCGACCGCAAGAGTACATTCGACGAGTTCGCACACGCCGACCGGTGCCGGAGAGACCGCAGCCGCCCGGCAGCACCTGAACAACGCACCGCCCCGGGCACGCTCACACACACACACATATTCATACGGAATGTAAACATTCGTGCATGCGTGCATAGGACCACTTCGCGATCAGCGAGGCGAGGGGCGGGGTTGAGCGCCTGCGGTCGGGCCAACCAACGTGCGACGCAGTGAGGCTACCGCTGAAGTTGCGCTCACTTGGCACGACATTTGTCCTGGAAAACCTGGCGACACCTACGCGCACGCATTGACGTGTGATGCATGCCACGGGTGGTGCACGCAGCCTTGGCGACGGTGCTGAGTTCAACACTGAACCGCACAACATCGCGCTGCCCCCCCTGCAGACGTAACGAGCCGGACACAGATGTCGGGCGGGTGCACGAATCGCACAGAAAACGTGCAATCAATATCGCACAGGCGATGCGTGGCCACACGGATAGCGCAAGAACACGTTCATACACTACATCTACACACATAGCTCGCAATCGGAAAGTTTGGCACTGTCAGGCAGAAGGCAGTCATCATGAGCGACAGCGACCCAACGTTTTGCATGCGTGACGTAAGTGACACCACTCGCGCACTCGCCTCGGTTTGAATGTGAGGACCGATGTAGCCGATTGAGGGCTAATCGACTCTTGGAAATAAAAGCGTCGCTTCCTGTACCAATAGACAAAGATTGTGCAAGATTGTGCTGGAGCATTTTGACATCTCCAGAATGTCAGCTGGCAGAATATCCTGAACACCCACCGTCAGCTCAACTGTCGACTCAGGTCGTGTCAGACACGCTAATCACGCATTAATTACGTCAGTTCTCTTGTCAACTCAGGTGATGAAGGCACGCTGGTGACGCCACTGAAAACGTCGGCTCTCCTTCTGCCTCAGGTCGTACAGACTCCGCGAACACGTCGGCGTTGTCTTTGACTCGCAGGTGCAATGATGCACTTGGTCTGTCCCCATATCCGTTCGTCAACGCAGTACCAATGTGAAGTCCGGTGCCGGACGTGATGTCTGGGGTCATCCGGACCAGACATCCATCCTGGCACGTCTCGGCCCGCGTGACATGTCGGACTGTCCCAGCCTGGATCGGAGCGACCTAGTCTGCACCGACCCGCCCCAGGTCAGTGTCGTGGCGGCGGCCATTATCTGAACTGTCCTGACCTGACACGTCCGCCATGGAGTCTCTTCGGTCAGCCAGGCCGAGTCTCGGACTCTGCGGACGAACCCGACGCTTCTGATGCCGTCGCCGACCGCACGTGCGTCCACCGTGGTCCAGCCCCGTCCCGATCGTCCACTGTCCACCGTGGTCAGACCCCGTCCCGATAGTCCACCGCGTTGGGCCGACGTGGATCACACAAAGCCGCCGCACGGGCCGGCTATCACGTGCGCGTGCGTGGCACTGCAGTTGAACACCTCCCTGAAGGGCGCCGCCTGCTCCACGGTCAGGTCCAGTCTGCAACACGTGTCAGCACGTGTCAGCGTCAACGCGTGCTCAGACATCGCGTGCTGGAGATGCCGCCTGGCCAGGCCACCAGGACGCGTCACACAAGCCGCTTGTGAGGTGTGTACCTGGGGCTATCACGGCGGTAACAGCTCATATCCCCGACTCCAGTGGTAGCGTGACCATCAATGCACATTTGACACGACGCACTCGAACAGTCAGAGGTAGTTAATAACTGGGGAAAAGCGATTCAGGTGCGTTGCGAAAAGTTGGGAGCATTTGGACACAAAGCAAGTGCACCACAAACTTCGAAACGAAGATGGAACTTGACTTGACTGGTTGAGCACTTCACTGCCAAAATCAGGAAATCACAAAAAACGAAGCTTTTCTACCACAAAGTTCTGGCTTTCCCAAACGAAAGGTGTTAGAGAGACGAAACAAAACGGGCGTGTGGGGGACAACATCTCGGGAATGACATCGGATGTTTGTACCTCGGGGTGATAGGTGACCTTCAAGATCAGATCAAAGTGTCACATTTTTATAAGATAAAAATGAACACTTCACAATTTGATCTCTAGCGCTTCTTGAACTGCAACAGATATACACCTTTTGATTGATTATTTGTGCTTAAGGGCGCGACGACCGCAAGGTCATTTGACGCCCAAAGATATGCATTTTAAGTTATTATCAGGGTATTCGTCGATGCGTTACGGATGTAACGACATATATCGAGCTCCATGTAAAGCATAGGTCACGGGTCAGGTCAGGCCAGGTCAAGGGCTGACCCCGCATTTGAAACCTTGACATAATGTTGCTTAAAATGACTGCCTCCACCCACTCAGGGTAAAACTGGACTATGAAATCGTATTCAGGGTTTCGAATAGCCGTTGTTGTTATTAGGGTTTTTGGGCGCATGGTTTCGAATAGCCCTCTATGTTCTGTCAAGCTAAATAATGATCATCCGAGGTCAACTTAGACAATGATCTTGAATGATCTTGGAATGGTACAAGAGCAATGTCCGAATGTCAATCCATCCATTTTTAGCCCAAGCCGCATAAAATGTGCCGCTTTAGGTCACAATGTCATGCAAAGTTGCGATAATCCACGATTTCGTTTAAAAAAAAGTAGTCTAGAGGCATTCCTCCTCATGACGTAATAGATATTGCGATTATTATGTACTCACTTTCGTTTTCCATCTAACGAAAATGTTGTGAACTCGTCCCAGTGTTCTTTTTCTTCCGTCTTCTGCTTGCATACGCTCTGAAATAAAACAAACTAAGTATGAAACGCGATGTCGCCGTCAAACCGTGGTCGGTCCATTAAAAAAAAACCCTGGCTGTGCCCCTGATTGCAACTGTCTTGCACACAAATGTACTTAGTTTCTTTATAGTGTAACTTGACTGGCGTTCAAGTCTTCTTGTTGGGTGACGAGTATATGTTATGGTGTTCCGTGAGACCCGATAGGCTATGCTGCATAGACATCCATGTTAGTGGTGCAGGATTGGTGGGAGAGTTTATCAACTGTAGAGAAGCTAAGTAAATCCACAGACTGACCTCCTCGCCCTGCCCCGACGTGAGATGAGGTCTCCAAGAACACACGTGCCCACGCTGGGTGCTATTGGCTGCAGACAATCTTCACAGCACGCGCATGTCTTACCTGACCATAGGCGAGGAAAAAGATTTTCTCGGCAGGCATCGCTTCCAATCCAGGAAGCTCTTTGTGCCCCACCTCCTGCAGGTGATTTGTCAACGCCTGAAACATCGGCCAGCACGTGACACACCGTCCAGCCTGGACGGTGTGTGCAAAACCGTGCAGCCCTGGTGCGGCCTGGGAAACCGTGTAGCCCTGGTGCGGCCTGGGAAACCGTGTAGCCCTGGTGCGGCCTGGGAAACCGTGCAGCCCTGGTGCAGTCTGGGAAACCGTGTAGCCCTGGTGCGGCCTGGGAAACCGTGCAGCCCTGGTGCGGCCTGGGAAACCGTGCAGCCCTGGTGCAGTCTGGGAAACCGTGCAGCCCTGGTGCGGCCTGGAAAACCGTGTAGCCCTGGTGCGGCCTGGGAAACCGTGCAGCCCTGGTGCGGCCTGGGAAACCGTGCAGCCCTGATGCAGTCTGGGAAACCGTGCAGCCCTGGTGCAGTCTGGGAAACCGTGTAGCCCTGGTGCAGTCTGGGAAACCGTGTAGCCCTGGTGCGGCCTGGGAAACCGTGCAGCCCTGGTGCAGTCTGGGAAACCGTGCAGCCCTGGTGCAGTCTGGGAAACCGTGCAGCCCTGGTGCAGTCTGGGAAACCGTGTAGCCCTGGTGCAGTCTGGGAAACCGTGTAGCCCTGGTGCGGCCTGGGAAACCGTGCAGCCCTGGTGCAGTCTGGGAAACCGTGTAGCCCTGGTGCAGTCTGGGAAACCGTGTAGCCCTGGTGCAGTCTGGGAAACCGTGTAGCCCTGGTGCAGTCTGGGAAACCGTGTAGCCCTGGTGCAGTCTGGGAAACCGTGTAGCCCTGGTGCAGTCTGGGAAACCGTGCAGCCCTGATGCAGTCTGGGAAACCGTGTAGCCCTGGTGCAGTCTGGGAAACCGTGTAGCCCTGGTGCAGTCTGGGAAACCGTGTAGCCCTGGTGCAGTCTGGGAAACCGTGCAGCCCTGGTGCGGCCTGGGAAACCGTGCAGCCCTGGTGCAGTCTGGGAAACCGTGCAGCCCTGGTGCAGTCTGGGAAACCGTGTAGCCCTGGTGCAGTCTGGGAAACCGTGTAGCCCTGGTGCAGTCTGGAAAACCGTGTAGCCCTGGTGCAGTCTGGGAAACCGCTCAGCTTGGTGCAGTTTGGGAAGGCATGCAGAGCTGGTGCAGTCTGAGAAACTGAGCAGTCCTTGTGCAGTCTGGGGAACTGTCCGGCCCTGGTGCAGTCTGCAAAACCGTCCAGTCCTGATGGAGTCTGGGAAGTCATGCCGTCCTGGTACATCTCGAGGGATCGTCCAACCCTGAGGAAGTCTCCAGTTTCCACCATGGCAAACCTTTTTACGAGAGCACATTGTCCAGCCTAGGTGTAGGTAGCTCGCTATCTCGTGATAGGTGCATACAATATGCAACCATTTGCTAGCGCATGCTATTATCTTATGACGTAATCACCGATTTTTTCCATGTAACTTAAAACAAACTGTTCTCATAATATCACAGCCCGGGTTGATAAGCCACAAACAATTGTGAGGAAGAGCACTTCCTGCATGTTAAAGAGTGACTGCTGGATAGAATAGCAAAAGTTGTGGATGATCCCTATAATCAATTACTCGTGTTCTAGTTGTCTTTTGCAACAACCATCGCTTGTCAACAAGAATCGCATGCTTTTTCAAGCTAGCTAAAAGCCATTCTTCCACGGCATGGTACGAATCATAGCTGTTTAATGAAAATGTTCAGTCCCGGCTTACACACCCCTTCATGCAGTGGGAAGGGCTGTTTAGTGAAAATGATTAGTCACGGCTTACACTCCCCTTCATACAGTGGTCTATCTCAGCTCCGTTCCCCTTCACACAGCGTCCAGCCCAGCCTCTGTTCCCCTCCACATGGCGTTCAGCCTCACCTCCAGCGCCAGCCGGACGGCCAGCACCTGGACGCTGGCAGAGCCAGTCACCCGGGCCACCCTCTGCGGTGGCACTCCCGACTCGGTGAGTGCCGCAGACACGCACGAGCGGAACGTCTGCTGGTTGTGGCTCATCGTCTGCAGATCCTCACTGGCGTTGCCGCTCCTCGCCAGCAGGTTGGCCGGGTCAATCGACGACAAGATGGCGTCGGCCAACCGAGTTCCCATACCGCCATATTGGAATTGCCTGAGGAAGGACACATTGATAGAATATGAATATGACGCATCTTTTGCCGACATTGTGGCGTTGCAAGTTAAGATATCCTGTCAGGTCACGGATCTTTGACGTAATATGAGGGAACATTGCGAGTCGTCGTCCCCCCCCACACGCACAAAAAAAATCGCGAGTTATCGGCAATTAGTCTAACTTCCTGTACCGATGTCATCAATGATGTTTGAAAAAAAAGACAATGCGTTATTTTTTCCAAAAAATACTTGAAGTGATCCTGGAGGTCACCCAGTGAGCAAAAAATGGGGGAAATCGGATATTAATCGCGAACTGGTGTAGTGAAAACACTGGCTGTCTTCGCATGCTGTTGGCTTTTCTCGCTTGGAAACCTACTCCGGGGGCAATACCTTACACCACCCCGTACTGGTAACTGTGACGAAATGTCGTTTACGGGTGATGGTTAACCGGCACAGGACTCGGGCATTTTACCACCTTCGGTGGCCCAGGAAGGGGGAGAGGTGTTCCTACAACACCCCACCCAGATTTTCGCAGATAGCACGTAAACGGAGGAGGGTTAGCGGGTTCACATTTGCGCACACCTGCAGGTAATCATTGCCGAACGTTTGGTGCGATACTTGTGGTCAGGTCAGGTCAGGTAAGGTCACGTTATCGACCTGTGACGATTTATCCGTGACGGTGCCCCATTTTCCCATTGCAAACTGGCAGGTGCGTCGCCAGTACTTCACCACTGTTCTAGAATTGGCTCATCTCTCAGAGACCACAGTGGCGCCGCGCTTGGTTATTTCTACCCTGATCGCTACAGTATGAAGTGACTTGGTTTATTCTATCCCGGTGCATTGACCGCTGATATTGCCTGAACAAGATACCTACTTATTATAAGCTACAAACAAAGTGCTTATCTTCCGAAAGTACAGCCCCCCCCACCGCGAGACGCTCTGCTGCGCCTGCTCCTATTTATGGTCTTTTCCCTCGGTGGCGGAATACCAGGAAGGGGCGGGCGAAAGGCTGTCGCACGCCTCCTTCCACTTTGGATGATAATTTCCCTCAGCCAGCCACTCCTGCCCCTACGCCTCTGCCTCTCCTTGAATCACATCCGTCGGCATAGTGCGTGTATGCTGCCGACACCCGCAAAGGGGGATGGGGAAATGAGCAGAGGGAGCAGAATCCTGGGACAATATGAAGATAGTTCTGTGGCATTCCACGTATTTCAAAATGGCGTACACCTGCACGCTGTGATTATGTTTAATTATTATGCCTAAAGTTTAATTAGCCGCTGGTATTTGAAAACAAAACACGACGCATGGATAAAATTACAACCAGTCTCTACTCCAAGGCGCTTGGCCCGGTGGTGCAAATCGTGCCTAACAGATACGGCGCTATATTCGATACGAGAGATCGAGGGTTCAAATGCAGGTCGCGTCACTTGTTCCTTATACTGGGATATCGCACTTATAACCAACGAGAAGTTGTGACTTTGAGTTAGCCTTATGTCCAGTGGTGTTTCTTGTGATTTCAAGCAGTGTAGTAAATCAAAGGGCCTTTCTAAACATATGTTACGAATAATTTGCCACTCATCAATGCTGAATCTGGAAAATGAGCGGGTTTCAACATTTTCCAGACCACAGGATGGAGAGGGGCGGGGAGGGGATTTCCCACGATTCGGTTTGCTCCACCAGTAGACAGGAAAATTAACACACAAATTCAAAAAAAAAACTGTTGCGGTAAAATGCAAGCCACAAAAAATGATCATGATACGACCGCACCGCCAGTATTCGAAGACTAAAGTACGGTCGGACCAAAGGATTAACTGTGGACCAGGAGACTGGCTGTGCCGATAGACTCGGAGACCGGTGCGGTGGTCGGGTTTCACACCTCATTGTTTTTATCTTTTACTTCAAGCTATCTCATAACAGTGGGTAGGTGGGTGCACATGACACGTACGGTGGGTAGGAGGTGTACACGTGTACACCTGACATGCATGGTCAGTAGGAGGGGTGCACATGTAATCGTACGGTGGGTAGGTTGGGTACACGTGTACACCTGACATGCACGGTCAGTAGGAGGGGTGCACATGTAATCGTACGGTGGGTAGGTTGGGTACACGTGTACACCTGACATGCACGGTCAGTAGGAGGGGTACACATGTAAACGTATGATGGGTAGGTGTGGTACACATGTAAACGTACGGTGGGTAGGTGGGGTACACGTGTACACCTGACATGCATGGTGAGTATGTGTGGTACACAATTAGACGTACGGTGGGTAGGTGGGGTACACGTGTACATCTGTTATGCATGGTGAGCATGTGTGGTACACAATTACACGTACGGTGGGTAGGTGGGGTACACGTGTACATCTGCCATGCATGGTGAGTATGTGTGGTACACATTTACACGTACGGTGGGTAGGTGGGGTCGAAGAGCGGCGGCTGCATCAGCTGGTCGGGTACAACCACGGTGTTCTTTGACTTGCTGTATGCCACCTCGGCGCCATTCAGCAGGGGTTCCAGCTCCTGTTCTTGACCTGAAGAAATGAGAACCGCTCAGTGGAGCATGCAGCCTGCTCCGGTCCTGAAGCATAACTAAGTTCGGCGGGGCTCCAACTCCTGCTCCTGACCTGAAGTAGGTGCACGTTTGGGAAGCAATCCATCCCCTGTTCCTGACCGGAAGCATGACTAAGTTCAGCAGAGGCTCCAGCCATTGCTTCTAGCCTGAAGCGAACCAGGACGCTTCTGAGTTATTGTTAATCCGCACGATAGGGAATGGTCGAGACTGAAGCGTCTTCGTCCCCAGCAACATCGACTGCTGTTGCACGCACCACCGAGTTGCGGATGTGGAGCGCAATCGAGAGTTTCTGTCGACAATAACGTTCGGCTCTCAGACAGATGTGCGCACATTTTAGTAATTAATGACATTTAGCTCTCCATCCTCAGCAAGTATGATATTTTTAAAAGAGATATTTCATGCATCAACAGTTCCACGGATGTTGCACTGGCTTTACGTATGCACCACGTGTAGACTAGCTCGATGGTACTCAGTGGGTGGCTCGGAGTACGTAATAACAAGACACGTGTAGCGAGTAGCTCGATGTATGTAATGAGTGGCTCGATGTATGTAGTGATGTAGTGGGTGGGTCGATGTATGTAATGAGTGGCTCGATGTATGTAGTGATGTAGTGGGTGGGTCGATGTATGTAATGAGTGGCTCGATGTATGTAGTGAGTAGCTCGATGTATGTAGTGATGCAGTGGGTGGGTCGATGTATGTAATGAGTGGCTCGATGTATGTAGTGAGTAGCTCGATGTATGTAGTGATGTAGTGGGTGGGTCGATGTATGTAATGAGTGGCTCGATGTATGTAGTGAGTAGTTCGATGTATGCAGTGATGCAGTGGGTGGGTCGATGTATGTAATGAGTGGCTCGATGTATGTAGTGAGTAGTTCGATGTATGTAGTGATGTAGTGGGTGGGTCGATGTATGTAATGAGTGGCTCGATGTATGTAGTGGGTAGTTCGATGTATGTAGTGATGTAGTGGGTGGGTCGATGTATGTAATGAGTGGCTCGATGTATGTAGTGAGTAGCTCGATGTATGTAGTGATGTAGTGGGTGGGTCGATGTATGTAATGAGTGGCTCGATGTATGTAGTGAGTAGCTCGATGTATGTAGTGATGTAGTGGGTGGGTCGATGTATGTAATGAGTGGCTCGATGTATGTAGTGAGTAGCTCGATGTATGTAGTGATGTAGTGGGTGGGTCGATGTATGTAGTGAATGGCTCGATGTATATAGTGAGTGGCTCGATGCATTTAGCGAGTGGCTCGATGTATGTAATGAGTGGCTCGATGTATGTAGTGAGTAGTTCGATGTATGTAGTGATGTAGTGGGTGGGTCGATGTATGTAATGAGTGGCTCGATGTATGTAGTGAGTAGCTCGATGTATGTAGTGATGTAGTGGGTGGGTCGATGTATGTAATGAGTGGCTCGATGTATGTAGTGAGTAGTTCGATGTATGTAGTGATGTAGTGGGTGGGTCGATGTATGTAGTGAATGGCTCGATGTATATAGTGAGTGGCTCGATGCATTTAGCGAGTGGCTCGATGTATGTAATGAGTGGCTCGATGTATGTAGTGAGTAGTTCGATGTATGTAGTGATGTAGTGGGTGGGTCGATGTATGTAATGAGTGGCTCGATGTATGTAGTGATGTAGTGGGTGGGTCGATGTATGTAATGAGTGGCTCGATGTATGTAGTGAGTAGTTCGATGTATGTAGTGATGTAGTGGGTGGGTCGATGTATGTAATGAGTGGCTCGATGTATGTAGTGATGTAGTGGGTGGGTCGATGTATGTAATGAGTGGCTCGATGTATGTAGTGAGTAGTTCGATGTATGTAGTGATGTAGTGGGTGGGTCGATGTATGTAATGAGTGGCATATTATGTAGTGGGTGGGTCGATGTATGTAATGAGTGGCTCGATGTATGTAGTGATGTAGTGGGTGGGTCGATGTATGTAATGAGTGGCTCGATGTATGTAGTGAGTAGTTCGATGTATGTAGTGATGTAGTGGGTGGGTCGATGTATGTAATGAGTGGCTCGATGTATGTAGTGAGTAGTTCGATGTATGTAGTGATGTAGTGGGTGGGTCGATGTATGTAATGAGTGGCTCGATGTATGTAGTGAGTAGTTCGATGTATGTAGTGATGTAGTGGGTGGGTCGATGTATGTACTGAATGGCTCGATGTATATAGTGAGTGGCTCGATGCATTTAGCGAGTGGCTCGATGTATGTAATGAGTGGCTCGATGTATGTAGTGAGTAGTTCGATGTATGTAGTGATGTAGTGGGTGGGTCGATGTATGTAATGAGTGGCTCGATGTATGTAGTGAGTAGTTCGATGTATGTAGTGATGCAGTGGGTGGGTCGATGTATGTAATGAGTAGCTCGATGTATGTGGTGAGTAGTTCGATGTATGCAGTAAGTGGCCGGATGTACGTAGTGAGTAGTTCGATGCATGTAGCGAGTGGGTCGATGTATGCAATGAGTGGCTCGATGTATGTAGTGAATGGCTCGATGTATATAGTGAGTGGCTCGATGCATTTAGCGAGTGGCTCGATGTATGTAATGAGTGGCTCGATGTATGTCATGAGTGGCTCGATGTGTGTAGTGGGTGGCTCGATGTATGTAGTGAGTGGTTCGATGTATGTAGTGATGTAGTGGGTGGGTCGATGTATGTAATGAGTGGCTCGATGTATGTAGTGAGTAGTTCGATGTATGTAGTGATGCAGTGGGTGGGTCGATGTATGTAATGAGTAGCTCGATGTATGTGGTGAGTAGTTCGATGTATGCAGTAAGTGGCCGGATGTACGTAGTGAGTAGTTCGATGCATGTAGCGAGTGGGTCGATGTATGCAATGAGTGGCTCGATGTATGTAGTGAATGGCTCGATGTATATAGTGAGTGGCTCGATGCATTTAGCGAGTGGCTCGATGTATGTAATGAGTGGCTCGATGTATGTCATGAGTGGCTCGATGTGTGTAGTGGGTGGCTCGATGTATGTAGTGAGTGGTTCGATGTATGCAGTAAGTGGCCGGATGTATGTAGTGAGTGGTTCGATGCATGTAGCGAGTGGGTCGATGTATGCAATGAGTGGCTCGATGTATGTAGTGAATGTCTAAATGTGTGGTGAGCGGCTCGATGTATGTAGTGAATGGCTCAACGAGTAATGAATGGCGAGACGCATGGAGTGACTAGAGTATGTAGTGAATTAAGGATTGGATAAAGTGAACGGCTCAATATATGTAGTGTCCAGATGCGTGTACTACACTAACCGTGCAGAAATCCTACTATATATATATATCAAAACATTCATGTATGCATATGTATATACCTCACCAGTGGCGCACAATGCACGCAAGTTGATGGCGCGAATAATCACGCACAAACCATGTTATTTAAGTGCATAATCAACATGATTGAGCGCATGTGTTGCTATTATTTCTGATATTTTCATGTCATGATCACAAGGAAGCCTAACCTAACACAGCGGTCTGCTCATGGATTCCTGTAATTTCCAGTAGCGATCCGGACATACCGAGGCTTTAAGCAATGCTGACAGGCACAAGCGCCTGGCCACATTCAGCTCCCGGTAATACTCTCCACAAAATTGCCGGTAATTGGAAGCTAAGCTGCGCTCAAACAGGCCATTCAATGCCATACCTGTCCGGGAACGGAAGCGGAGCACAATGCCACTGTTCAGGGTGAATGCCACTCACACGGCTCAGTGTCGCCCCCACAAACGGCCGGCTAATCAGCTACCGCTAAGGCACGATCTCTGTCCGCCGTTAAGATACCCCACTTCTATGCATTAGCGCAACTCAATGGACCAAGGACGACCGGGGGCGATGCCTCTCTGTCAAATCAGCCCACGCCTATGCCCAGGCGGGCCAGGTTTGTAAATGCTTTAAAAGTGCTTCCCTTGGCCGCAAATTATTAGTGTTCATGGCAGGTGAAGACGTAGCAAATACTTGGCATCTGGACGCCATGCAAAAGGCTTGTTAAATCCCCTCTCTACGTCTATTTGCCTCTCATCTTAGCCGACGGAACTTGATGCTGACTGAGTGGAAGGGTTGAAGTTGCTTCAGGTTGCCAGTTAGAAGGCACTACCCCTGCATTGTATGCACCACCCCTGCATTATATGCACCGCCTCTGCAGACCGTACTCCTGCACTCAGCACCCCTGCGTCCTGTATTCCTACAGTCAGTACCCCCCCCGTATGCATTCCTGCAGCCCAGACATCAGGTGCTGGGTGCAGGATCAGTCACTGGTGTTCACCACCCGCCAGACGTCAGGAAGTGTCCTGCCGTACCAGTCACTAGCATTCACCACCCATCAGACGTCAGGTACATATCCCGCCGTACCAGTCACTAGCATTCACCACCCATCAGACGTCAGGTACATATCCCGCCGTACCAGTCACTAGCATTCACCACCCACCAGACGCCAGATGCATATCCTGCCGTACCAGTCACTAGCATTCACCACGTACCAGGCGCCAGGTGCATGTCCTGCCGTGCCAGTCACTAGCATTCACCACGTACCAGACGCCAGATACATATCCCGCCGTACCAGTCACTAGCATTCACCACCCACCAGACGCCAGATACATATCCTGCCGTACCAGTCACTAGCATTCACCACCCACCAGACGCCAGATGCATATCCTGCCGTACCAGTCACTAGCATTCACCACCCACCAGACGCCAGATGCATATCCTGCCGTACCAGTCACTAGCATTCACCACCCATCAGACGCCAGATACATATCCTGCCGTACCAGTCACTAGCATTCACCACCCACCAGACGCCAGATACATATCCTGCCGTACCAGTCACTAGCATTCACCACGTACCAGGCGCCAGGTACATGTCCTGCCGTGCCAGTCACTAGCATTCACCACGTACCAGGCGCCAGGTACATGGCCTGCTCCACCACCCGCTGATGACGCCGCGCTGCCCGCACGCTGGCGAAGAAATCGAACCGCAACACGTCCATGTCGGCGTAGACTCTGTCCAGCAGCTTGTCCTCCATCAGCAGCTGCGGGTACCCCGCCTGCAGCTTGATCGACGTCACCTGTCCAGCAGCACCAGCACCATGACAATATTGGCAACAGTCGGTGGTGTGGTAACGAGGGGAACATACAACGTAGAGCTGCAGAAGACGACGGGTTGACTGGGTGAGGTGAAGTGGGATGGATGGTTGATGGGGAAAATCTCCTCACTTCTGACAAGGAGATGCCCGATTGAATGCCTTATAAATATATCGGTCCTTCAAGACAGCCGCTTACCTCGTCAATCTCTGTGGATGAAAACTGGTCTTCTAGAGCAATCGGGACTACTATGCGATACTAATAGCGCATCCTGTGTTACTGACACACAATATTAACTTCGCCATCTGTTAATGCGACATCGCAATTCTCCCAATGAATTTGTCCGGTCATTTTCTAGTCATGAACACCTTTTAACAATCAATATTTCGGGAGGTTATCAAGGAATTCACAGATGGACCCCGCATTTGCTGGCATGGTTGTGATGTCAGATGCCAGGAGTCGAGTATGGTGAAAACAGTAACACTTCACACTGTTGTATGTTGTGAAGCTCAATAGAAATCAGTTCAGGCAGTCCAGATTGTCTTCCCAGTGGGTGGAAACAACGTCCTGATAGGCGTTGCTTTCCGCTTAAAAATCTTAATTTCGGGACATCGCGTAACATTTTAGGCCGTCAGGGAGAATTTTCGGGCCATTTATCAAACAAAGCGCGTTGTAATCGGAAGAAAAAGGCGCATTGAACTTTATTTCGAAAAATTGAAGTACAAAATTGTCGAAAATTGGAGTTCTGAAAAGCTTGAAACTTTTAACTTCCAAATGTTTGAAACATTTCCATTTCGAATATGGAGATCACACCTAAGAACTCATTATAAGTCAATTTCGTTATATAAAGAAGTGAACGGCTTGGCCAATAGTTATGACTTTGGTCCACGGTGAAGAATGACGTCATGAGGAAATCAAAACTCCAAAAAATTCGAGACCGTAGTTTTCCTCGTTGCGTTGCGATAAGCAATCCCGGACAATTCCATGCAAATATGTGTCTTCAGGAATGCGTAACACCTTCTTTGAAAAGCAAATGGAGGTGATCTCGCTTAGCCAGCCGCAGGTAAGTGGCCTTCAATCACCTGACCCAACTGTTAGGTCATGCGAAATTGATGAAGGAAAAATTGTGCACAGTATGGGGCGATTCAACTAAGAGGAAAGGGACGATTTCCGCCTTCCTTGGCCGGGCGACGATTAAGTGCTCATTTATAGCAACCTTTTAATCCATAAAACAGCATAGGAGAGCAATAAGAATTACACGTTGTTACAACATTGCCATTAAAGCCATGGAGGTCCCTTTTCGAGGTCCAGCAGCACGATCCCTCTGATTCTCTTCCCACTGCCTATAATAATTTTGTGGTGACGCCACTGCAGATATGTAAACGAACCCAGCTGAAAGCTTCTACAAAAAACAAATAAGTTCCATTGATATCGAAGTGAAAGGTGTGCAAGTTGGATGACGAATTGTAGAGCGAAAGGGACAGCCATACACGAAATATTACCTTCCTGCTTCTGAATAGCCGATGCCAAGGGCTGCAACGCCACCACCAAATATCACGCCCCACATCTGTGCAGCCACCACTCGCCCTCGCTGTCTCCCACCCTCCCAGCATAGCTCCACAGGGTCTTCACTACTGCCCCTGTCTCCGCCTCCGTGTTGTTCCCCGCACCTGTCTTCTCCAACGTTCTCAGCTCTAACTTCTTCACTTCACACTGGCACCACCTGGGTGGTGTCAGTCTCTACCTGACTGGTGTCAGTCTCCACCTGGCTGGTGGCAGTCTCCGCCTGACTGGTGTCAGTCTCCGCCTGGCTGGTGTCAGTCTTCACCTAGCTGGTGTCAGTCTTCACCTGGCTGGTGTCAGTCTCCACCTGGCTGGTGTCAGTCTCTACCTAGCTGGCTTTTTGATATGACACTGCCGCGGGTGTGGTATGACTCATTTGTTGCATGACGCTGGTGTAGCTATGGCACGACCACCTGCTGTATGACGCTGGCGCGGGTGTGGTAATACCCACCTGCTGTATGACACTGGCGCCGGTGTGGTAATATCCACCTGCTGTATGACACTCGCGGGTGTGGTATGACCCACCTGCTGTGTGACACTCTTGGGTATGGTGTGGCCCACCTGCTGTATGACACTCTTGGGTGTGGTGTGGCCCACCTGCTGCACGACGCTGGCGCGGTTGGCGTTGTCGATGAAGCGCGTGTAGGTGAGCGTGCCTCCCAGACACTGCGTCAGCGAGCGGAACACTGCCTGGACGGCCGACCTGCGACCTTGGCGGGACTCGGCGGACTCGTCTCGTGCCAACAGCGCGCCGCTGGCCAGCGGGAAAAACTGGCGCGTGATCCGAGTACATGTCAGCCAGTGCGGCGGCTTCCTGACAACACCTGTGGCCGTACGACAACGTACATGTCAGTCAATGGGGCGGCTTCCTGACAACACCTGTGGCCGTACGACAACGTACATGTCAGTCAATGGGGCGGCTTCCTGACAACACCTGTGGCCGTACGACAACGTACATGTCAGTCAATGGGGCGGATACCTGACAACACCTGTGGCCGTACGACAACGTACGTGTCAGTCAATGGGGCGGATACCTGACAACACCTGTGGCCGTGCGACAACGTACGTGTCAGTCAATGGGGCGGCTTCCTGACAACACCTGTGGCCGTGCGACAACGTACGTGTCAGTCAATGGGGCGGATACCTGACAACACCTGTAGCCGTACGACAACGTACGTGTCAGTCAATGGGGCGGATACCTGACAACACCTGTGGCCGTACGACAACGTACGTGTCAGTCAATGGGGCGGATACCTGACAACACCTGTAGCCGTGCGACAACGTACATGTCAGTCAATGGGGCGGATACCTGACAACACCTGTGGCCGTACGACAACGTACGTGTCAGTCAATGGGGCGGATACCTGACAACACCTGTGGCCGTACGACAACGTACATGTCAGTCAATGGGGCGGCTTCCTGACAACACCTGTGGCCGTACGACAACGTACATGTCAGTCAATGGGGCGGCTTCCTGACAACACCTGTGGCCGTACGACAACGTACATGTCAGTCAATGGGGCGGCTTCCTGACAACACCTGTGGCCGTACGACAACGTACATGTCAGTCAATGGGGCGGCTTCCTGACAACACCTGTGGCCGTACGACAACGTACGTGTCAGTCAATGGGGCGGCTTCCTGACAACACCTGTGGCCGTGCGACAACGTACATGTCAGTCAATGGGGCGGCTTCCTGACAACACCTGTGACCGTGCGACAACGTACATGTCAGTCAATGGGGCGGATACCTGGCGACACCAGCCGCCGTACAACAACGTACATGTCAGTCAATGGGGCGGATACCTGGCGACACCAGCCGCCGTACAACAACGTACATGTCAGTCAATGGGGCGGATACCTGGCGACACCAGCCGCCGTACGACAACGTACATGTCAGTCAATGGGGCGGATACCTGGCGACACCAGCCGCCGTACAACAACGTACATGTCAGTCAATGGGGCGGATACCTGGCGACACCAGCCGCCGTACGACAACGTACATGTCAGTCAATGGGGCGGCTTCCTGACAACACCTGTGGCCGTACGACAACGTACATGTCAGTCAATGGGGCGGATACCTGGCGACACCAGCCGCCGTACGACAACGTACATGTCAGTCAATGGGGCGGATACCTGACAACACCTGTAGCCGTGCGACAACGTACGTGTCAGTCAATGGGGCGGATACCTGACAACACCTGTGGCCGTGCGACAACGTACGTGTCAGTCAATGGGGCGGATACCTGACAACACCTGTGGCCGTACGACAACGTACGTGTCAGTCAATGGGGCGGATACCTGACAACACCTGTAGCCGTGCGACAACGTACGTGTCAGTCAATGGGGCGGATACCTGACAACACCTGTGGCCGTACGACAACGTACGTGTCAGTCAATGGGGCGGATACCTGACAACACCTGTAGCCGTGCGACAACGTACGTGTCAGTCAATGGGGCGGATACCTGACAACACCTGTGGCCGTACGACAACGTACGTGTCAGTCAATGGGGCGGATACCTGACAACACCTGTGGCCGTACGACAACGTACATGTCAGTCAATGGGGCGGCTTCCTGACAACACCTGTGGCCGTACGACAACGTACATGTCAGTCAATGGGGCGGCTTCCTGACAACACCTGTGGCCGTACGACAACGTACATGTCAGTCAATGGGGCGGCTTCCTGACAACACCTGTGGCCGTGCGACAACGTACATGTCAGTCAATGGGGCGGCTTCCTGACAACACCTGTGGCCGTGCGACAACGTACGTGTCAGTCAATGGGGCGGCTTCCTGACAACACCTGTGGCCGTACGACAACGTACATGTCAGTCAATGGGGCGGCTTCCTGACAACACCTGTGACCGTGCGACAACGTACATGTCAGTCAATGGGGCGGATACCTGGCGACACCAGCCGCCGTACAACAACGTACATGTCAGTCAATGGGGCGGATACCTGGCGACACCAGCCGCCGTACAACAACGTACATGTCAGTCAATGGGGCGGATACCTGGCGACACCAGCCGCCGTACGACAACGTACATGTCAGTCAATGGGGCGGATACCTGGCGACACCAGCCGCCGTACAACAACGTACATGTCAGTCAATGGGGCGGATACCTGGCGACACCAGCCGCCGTACAACAACGTACATGTCAGTCAATGGGGCGGCTTCCTGACAACACCTGTGGCCGTACGACAACGTACATGTCAGTCAATGGGGCGGATACCTGGCGACACCAGCCGCCGTACGACAACGTACATGTCAGTCAATGGGGCGGATACCTGGCGACACCAGCCGCCGTACAACAACGTACATGTCAGTCAATGGGGCGGATACCTGGCGACACCAGCCGCCGTACGACAACGTACATGTCAGTCAATGGGGCGGATACCTGACAACACCTGTGGCCGTACGACAACGTACGTGTCAGTCAATGGGGCGGATACCTGACAACACCTGTGACCGTACGACAACGTACGTGTCAGTCAATGGGGCGGATACCTGACAACACCTGTGGCCGTGCGACAACGTACATGTCAGTCAATGGGGCGGCTTCCTGACAACACCTGTGACCGTACGACAACGTACATGTCAGTCAATGGGGCGGCTTCCTGACAACACCTGTGGCCGTACGACAACGTACGTGTCAGTCAATGGGGCGGCTTCCTAACAACACCTGTGGCCGTACGACAACGTACATGTCAGTCAATGGGGCGGCTACCTGGCGACACCAGCCGCCGTACAACAACGTACGTGTCAGTCAATGGGGCGGCTTCCTGACAACACCTGTGGCCGTACGACAACGTACGTGTCAGTCAATGGGGCGGATACCTGACAACACCTGTGGCCGTACGACAACGTACATGTCAGTCAATGGGGCGGCTTCCTGACAACACCTGTGGCCGTACGACAACGTACGTGTCAGTCAATGGGGCGGATACCTGACAACACCTGTGGCCGTACGACAACGTACGTGTCAGTCAATGGGGCGGCTTCCTGACAACACCTGTGGCCGTACGACAACGTACATGTCAGTCAATGGGGCGGCTTCCTGACAACACCTGTGGCCGTACGACAACGTACATGTCAGTCAATGGGGCGGCTTCCTGACAACACCTGTGACCGTGCGACAACGTACGTGTCAGTCAATGGGGCGGCTTCCTGACAACACCTGTGGCCGTACGACAACGTACATGTCAGTCAATGGGGCGGCTTCCTGACAACACCTGTGGCCGTACGACAACGTACATGTCAGTCAATGGGGCGGCTTCCTGACAACACCTGTGGCCGTACGACAACGTACATGTCAGTCAATGGGGCGGATACCTGGCGACACCAGCCGCCGTACAACAACGTACATGTCAGTCAATGGGGCGGATACCTGGCGACACCAGCCGCCGTACGACAACGTACATGTCAGTCAATTGGGGCGGCTTCCTGACAACACCTGTGGCCGTACGACAACGTACATGTCAGTCAATGGGGCGGATACCTGGCGACACCAGCCGCCGTACGACAACGTACATGTCAGTCAATGGGGCGGATACCTGGCGACACCAGCCGCCGTACAACAACGTACATGTCAGTCAATGGGGCGGATACCTGGCGACACCAGCCGCCGTACAACAACGTACATGTCAGTCAATGGGGCGGATACCTGGCGACACCAGCCGCCGTACGACAACGTACATGTCAGTCAATGGGGCGGATACCTGGCGACACCAGCCGCCGTACAACAACGTACATGTCAGTCAATGGGGCGGATACCTGGCGACACCAGCCGCCGTACAACAACGTACATGTCAGTCAATGGGGCGGATACCTGGCGACACCAGCCGCCGTACAACAACGTACATGTCAGTCAATGGGGCGGATACCTGGCGACACCAGCCGCCGTACGACAACGTACATGTCAGTCAATGGGACGGATACCTGGCGACACCAGCCGCCGTACGACAACGTACATGTCAGTCAATGGGACGGATACCTGGCGACACCAGCCGCCGTACGACAACGTACATGTCAGTCAATGGGACGGATACCTGGCGACACCAACCGCCGTACGACAACGTACATGTCAGTCAATGGGGCGGATACCTGGCGACACCAGCCGCCGTACGACAACGTACATGTCAGTCAATGGGGCGGATACCTGGCGACACCAGCCGCCGTACAACAACGTACATGTCAGTCAATGGGGCGGATGCCTGGCGACACCAGCCGCCGTACAACAACGTACATGTCAGTCAATGGGGCGGATACCTGGCGACACCAGCCGCCGTACGACAACGTACATGTCAGTCAATGGGACGGATTCCTGACAACACCTGTCACCACACACAGCGCACACTTGAGCCATTTGGACTCACGACCAGCACCGTGAGAATGTCATTGGTGATCATTATAACATGGTCGAGTCCAGTGGAGTCCAGTGGTGGCTGTTGAGGTCCTGCAAGGTGCAATGGGGTGAAGTAATATCCAGGTCTGGTCAGATTGGGTGGACGAAAGGTTCGTGAGGTTAGATTCCATCATTATTATACTCGGTTAAGCCCTGGTTTAGCTTCCCATGGAATTGAAGGGCCTACAATTCGCCAATGAGTACGCACTTGCTCTGATCACCTGCACTCCCTACTCAACAATACCACGCGATAAAAATAGCACGGGGCGTCTCCGGTTTTACCAATTCTGGAAGCTTCCAGCATTCGAAGACAAAATCGGTACACACAGTGCCTAGTTCATCGATCACTGCCATCTATCAACACTGAAGAGAAGTTCTGGTATGGGTTCGTGTCAGCGCGCTTCCGATGTGACGTCAGCAAAGGCCCGGTCAGGACCGCACAGAGTCGGGTAGAAGAACAACTCAACCACCACCACACACACGCACTCAGAGTAACCGTCTCCACTACCATGACACACACAAACAGCACACCCGACCGCAAGACCACCAACTCACGCAACACAAACACAAACAGGACGACCCCCACCTCGCAACAAAGCACCTCAACGACACACACCATTCACATCACACTCATGACATACACCACACTCCAGCCGACAACCACACTGGCGCAGAGCGCACCACAGCACGACACACCCAACCACCATACACAGCCACCTCCCTCACTCCCACAGCGCACAAGACGACAGCCACACACGCCACGCTTGCACCCCCCCCCTCCCGCCTGCACCAGAACTCTCACCATCACTCGCCCCGCACAAACACTCATCACACCTCAAGACATCACCTGCACCAGAACCCTCTCACCACCCGTACCGCACAAACACTCCTCACACATAAGACATCACCTTCACTGGAATTATCTCACCACCACCTGCACTGCACAAGCACTCCTCACACCTCAGGACATAGCCTTCACCGGAACTCCCACCACCACTCGCACCGCACAACACTCCTCACACCTCAGGATATCACCTGCACCGGAACTCTCGCCGCCACCCTCACCGCACAAACACTCCTCACACCTCAGGACATCACCTGCACCGGAACTCTCGCCGCCACCCTCACCGCACAAACACTCCTCACACCTCAGGACATCACCTGCACCGGAACTCTCACCACCACCCTCACCGCACAAACACTCCTCACACCTCAGGACATCACCTGCACGGAACTCTCGCCGCCACCCTAGCAAAACACTAGAATGAATCACTGCAGAATAAACACTCAGGATATCAGACACGGACTCGAGCAGCACAACAGATCAACACGCAAGAGACACACAGACACCGACACGCAGGGCACCGTCCCAACAAATCCACCACAAGCTCCAACAAAAGTGCCACGGAAAAATATAACACGAACCACACACACAGCAAACTCACCACTCGCGCCAACACCCAAAAACCCACCATTCGCGCCAACATCCACACAGCAAACCCACCACAACACCCAAAACACACTCAACACCAAGTAAACCAGTGAACACAAATAAACATCGCTCGGCCAACACCCACACGGCAAACCCACCACTGCGCCAACACCACACGGCAAACCCACCACTCGCGCCAACACCCACAAATAACAAACACAAAACCACCATTCACACCAACAGCAAACCCACCACTTGCGCCAACACCCACAAACCCACCACTCCCCAAACACCCACACAGTAAACCCACCACTCGCGCCAACACCCACACGGCAAACCCACCACTCGCGCCAACACCCACATGGCAAACCCACCACTCGCGCCAACACCCACACAGCAAACCCACTGAGGGCAGTTTTACTTTGGAGGGCACCGCACCGCTGAGCTGGATGGCGCTAGCGCCGCCGGCGCCGCGGCCGCTGTAGCACCGCCGTTCGGTCGTCATGATCGGATTCGTGGGTCAGGAAGTCGAATACAATTTCATAGGGGTACCTCTTGAGTACTAGTAGGGTGTTAGTGTCGTACGTAAGACTTGCGAATATGGCAGAATTGCATGATAGTGGCAGCTTGATGTCTATCGATAACAGAGAGAACCGAGGTATTGGTTGCGGCGACTTTTCCCATGTTCCTCACCGCGAGAAAATAGTACACAGGCAGAGGCTAAAGAAGCGGTAGGAGCAGCGGTAGGAGGTAGGTAAGGAGCGGTATACCCCCTAGCGGTAGGAGGTCCACCTAGAAGGAGGCCCCTTGGCTGCATGAGGTCCCCTCAGACACCCGACTGAACCCCCCACCACCGTTAACTATCTTCGATCTGAGAGGCTGCAGCGGAACAATTAAATCCACTCCCCCACCTCCGGGAGACAAGGCTTCGGCACAGGAGGCCGCTGTTAGCGTGGAGGTTCCACTTGGAAAACTTCACCTATTAAATTAACATCCTTGTTTGCTCACTGGATGCTTGACAGGGGAAAACGATAGGCACCAGCTGTCATCCGCCGTTTGGCACCGTAGGAATTTTGTTCTTGCATTGTTGTTCTTGCATTTAAAAAGAATAATAGCGATGGAAGGAAGGTCGTGGGAAGAAAATATCAGCTTATCGCACTCCCAATTTCGTGTGCAGCCATGCGACCTTCCGAAACATCTGCTTCCAAATGGCAGCCAGGTAATCGGGAGAGTAATGACACTGAGGGTGCAAGAAATGTAGGAGCATGGCGTGAGATGAGCTCCTCCTTTTGTGCGAGATTAGCTGATCTTGTGAGACACGCTCACAACATCAGCCAACGCCGTGCGGGCCAAGTCCCAAAGCGCCACTTGAAGGTGCAAAGAAGTTGCCAAAGGTCATGGTGCCGCCATAGATGCCTCCCCCGTTGGTCACGGCTTTTTACCTGCCTGCCTGCCTGACTGCCGCTCCTCCCCTTCTCCTCATCTAGCTGTCCCCTTCTTTGATACCTTGTGCTACGCCCGCCTATACCTTTGCGATGCTCACCCTTCGGAACATTCCAGTTGTCCTACCACTTGTTTGATTATTGAAATTCAGCCAGTACTTTCAAGAAATTGACATGTTATGGTAAGGTGCAGACGGTTCATTGGTGAAGAACATACAAGTAGAAGTTGTTCTGTGCTATCGACGTAGCTAGGGAAGGGGAGGCAGGTGTGGCCAGCCACTCTCGTGGCAACGGCACAGCCAGGAGTTTTGTCGGGGGTCCAACATCTGAGAGGGTCGCCGTTTCCAAGTAGAATATCCCAACGGTGGCCTGCACCCAACCGTTGTCTATCGATGGAAGTGCACTTAGATGTCGGGCTGGAACCTCTCTGATCGAGCACCGCTACTGGGGGGTTCGGTCGGGTGTCTGAGGGGACCTCATGTAGCCAAGGGGCCTCCTTCCATGTGGACCTTCTGTTGCTGAGAGGGACGGGGTGGTTATAGCCCACTTAGTCCCCTGACTGTGTCCCGTTTTCTCGTGGTGAGAAACATGGGAAGCAGCGCCGCCGCCACTACCCTGATTCTCGCTTTTATCGATAGGTATCTCGGGGGCAATTATTATACAATTTTGCAATCTTCGTAGGTTTTAAATACGGCACTGATACCGTAATAATACCGATACCAGGATAAGTGTTTAAGAGGTACCCTGATAACATTTTATTCCACTTTTTTACCAACATATCCGATAATAACGACCGAACGCCGGTCCTGCAGCGGCCACTGCGCAGGCGACGCCAGCGCCATCTAGCTCCATTCACATTGGTTATTCAGCACCATTATCTTCATGCTTCTCTGGCTGACAATCTTCGACAGATAAGGAGGGCATTTCGTAAAAATTAAAATATTAAATCGCACCGTGCCGCCTGATTATTTCAAGCTCTCAAAAACCACATTTTGTGTTATATTTTGAATCAGCGCACCGAAATGCCCGAAAAGAACTAGCACTAGAGCAGGGCTCTTCAACACAAGTTGAAAAAGGAGTCGCCCTATATAACTGAAACTCATACACATTCAGGCATGAGCATGATAGCTTTGGTATGCGCATGGTATGGCAATGTGGAGAGAACGCTAGTATAACGGTGGCATATGGTATGGTATGGTATATAACGGTGGCATATGGTATGGTATGGTATATAACGGTGGCATATGGTATGGTATGGTATATAACGGTGGTATATGAAGTGGGTTAAACAAATTGACACGCCCGATTCTCCAAGGTAGCATTTTTTTTACCGATCAACTGCACGACGCCTAGAACTTTAACAATGGTTCACACTTACCTTGAGGTAACCTTTTACTTCCATTCCATTATAAATCCAACATTTCGAAGGTGGCCGATAACCCCCACCCCGGTCACGCCCTAAGCACACCCTCGCACCTGGACACACCACAATATAAAAAGCGGGACAACAAGGCTGTTGCCGCACCCGAGCCGGCGCAATGTGTTCCCGTGGATGAGGCGGGGCTTCTCACCGCTGAGTTCGGAGCGCAGCACGTCCAGCACGGCTCGGTCTATCTCGGACAGATATGGGTAGTAGCTGGCGGTCAGCCGCCACATCAGGTACGCGTTCATCGAGCTGCAACACGAGGCGGTGGCCTCACCTGAGCACAGCACTTCACAGCGGCCTCGGCTTCACACAGCACTTCACAGCGGCCTAGTTGACACGTCATGCGTCACAGTCACTCACTCCACACGACACGTCAGAGCGGCCTAGTCGACGCGTCATGCGTCACAGTCACTCACTCCACACGACACGTCAGAGCGGCCTAGTGGACACGTCATGCCTCACAGTCACTCACTCCACACGAGACGTCAGAGCGGCCTAGTCGACACGTCATGCGTCACAGTCACTCACTCCACACGACACGTCAGAGCGGCCTAGTGGACACGTCATGCGTCACAGTCACTCACTCCACACGACACGTCAGAGCGGCCTAGTCGACACGTCATGCGTCACAGTCACGCCTAGAACGACTAAACATTTTCTGGAAATATTTCAACCAACGATATAGCAAAATACGAATAGGTAGCATAAATTTGTAACATAGTTAGATATGTCGACTAAAGGTGGTAGATGCCCAACATTTTAGGACCGAAATCTAGGCCCGGCCAGTCTGCCATGACCGGGCCCGACTGGGGGTCTGGAGCACGGCTAAGAGGCCTTGAAGACGGTCAACAGGCGGGTATTGTATGCGAGTCGCGCAATCAACTTACAAAAGGTCGATTGGCAGTCTAGAAGTCGCTAAAAAACTAGCCAAGCAGCCTGTCGGTCTTGAACGGGCTTTCGGTCGTGATGCTTCCATCTCCAATGTTCAGTATGCTGCAAGGCCAGAAACCCAGCTGGTCCTGACATGAGGGGAGTATGTGTCCAATTCCTCAGAATTGTCTCACTGTCCCACCTGGAGGCTGTGGAGGAGATGATCTTCGAGAGTTCTATGACGTAAGCGTCGTCCGGCAGCAGGATTGCGGTGTCCATGTTGATCCTAGCCTCGGGATAGACACTCTGCAGGGTGTTTAGCCAATCGACCTGGAAAATGTTCACATTGCAGCCCATGTCCGTTGTTCAATCAGACTGCGCACACACACACAGTCAGCACCCTCTAATTAAGACCGAGACACGCTACAGCATCCTTGAAGGAACCTCGAACCTATTCGAAACAAAAACACGAAACACTATCGCTTTGGGGGAGGGGGTCTTTACAGCGCACACTATCGCTTCGATTTCTGATGACAAATAAGGCGGTGTATTGCGAGATAATAGATCACAATCACCACCAATACTTTGAGATTACTCCTTTGCTTATCCTACGGCTGTGAACTCCAATACCATTGAGGGGTCGAGCCTTTCTGAAAAGAGATACGAGCTCTTCTCGATATTTTTGTGAGGAATATAATGCCACAAAACTTGAATACCAAAATGCAGAAATAAGGCTTTGCATGCGCTAAAATATTTTGTTGGGGGCAACATGGCCGCCCCGACAGCGCCGGGCAGTTTGGTATTGGCGATTTGTTTTTGGCGGTGCCACCTTTGCAGGCACACGTCACATCGCCCCTCCCCCATACCATGTCGACGAGGTCACAATCACCTGCGCAGAGCAAATAAACCGAGCTGGCCCAATGGCCGCTCCAGGTGTCTTTCTGGGCAAACAGACTCGGATACTCGAGCTAAACGACCCCACTTCGCCTTAGAAGTCATCCAAACAAATACAAACAGTGGCGTAATAGTACCACAAAAGCAATGTAAGTATGATCTGTGCCTCCTCATATACCGTCCACGTAGGCATTTTCTACAAGAATGACTGGGAAGTGGACAGAAAGATTACCCTTGTCGCTGAACAGCGAATTCATACAGCGAACGTTGAACCCAGTTGAAATTAATATTGAATGTAATCAGTATCTTAGGTAGCCACAACGTCTACACACTCCCAAAAATATGTGGAGTTACATGCCAGATGCTTTACATATCAGACTGCTCTTAAAGTGTTGCACCGCATATTGCTATATGCAGTGACCAGAATGGAATGTTATGTACTTATGATGGGGCAGTCTTCTCGCCTATGCTGAAATTTGCGTCGTCAATACCATGATATGCACCCTCAATTTGTTAAGGGAAACAAAGAGGATCCGAGATTTACTGCTGCGTACCCTTCCTCAGGCAAACAAAATGCGAGCTAAGACATCGTAGCTGCTACTTAGTATCCTGCACTACTGTTCTTTAGATTACCATTCATGCTTTCCTTTCAACTTGGATGAAACAACTATTAGCCTCTGCAAGATCCAACCTTGAGCCAATAAGCAGCCTGTTGCTCATTACATGAACTATGGCTACATCACGAAAGGTTGTTCTAATTGGCTGACAGATTACGGCATCTGTCAATGCGATTTTTTGTTTCTCACGAAGGTCAGAACGTATAAGCTGCTCCACCCGTTACGGTTATACCCCAGCCCGTCCACCCTATCCAATGAAAAAAACAAATATGTCTACGAATGCGCAGCGCATGCAATGCTAGTGAGCACGTACCTATGAGAATATAACGGTAAATTGAAATGAAGAGCAGTAGACACGAGAGCATGATTTGTCATCGTCAGGACCAGGCACGGAGCATATACACTTACTTCATTGCTCCTGATGGCAGAAACAACAGCAATGCAATTAATTATGAGCATATCGAATGTCAAGCGTGCACCTAAATGAGCCCCAAATACATGAGCGAAATTATTTTTTTTTCATGTGGAAATGTGATTGTAATTACCTGCGGTGACTCCTTGCGCAGCCAATTGACGGTGACACGGCGCGGTGACCTGGTCGGGTCACGCAAGGTCAGCGGGTCGAGTGACGCCTCCACCAGCCGCTTCTCGTAGTTGAACATATTCTCGGCGAAGCGACTGGCACGGTCGGTGGTGGCTCCCAGCCGAAGCAGCACGTCTTGGATGAAACGCTGGTACGTGGTGACCACCTGGCGGCCGGCACGGGAAACAGTGGAGATCGGTCTCGACGGCGGCCTCCCGACAGTATCGCACACAATCTCAGCAATCTCCTCCCGACAGTATCGCACACAATCTCAGCCGAATCTATTCCTCGGACGCAGAGGGTGGGACCCAGAATCCTGACCCAATAATCCGGACACCCATCAAGGTGTCTGGAATATTTATGGCGTTGTATGGGAGAGAGCGACCTAAAATCCTCCGTGCTCCCCACAATCACAAGCTGGTGGAGCGGCCAATGCTCAACCGGGCAGCTGGCGGAGAGGACAATGCTCAACCGGGCAGCTGGCGGAGATGATAATTTTCAACCGGACAGTTGGCGGAGAGGACAATGTTAAACCGGACACATCGGCCCCCATTGGTAGCCGCTGCAGCGTGGAGCCTAGGCAAGGACGAGGCTTGAGTACGAACCAAGCTTTGACAAAGAAATTAAAGCTAGGGAGGGTAAAATGTTATATTTGGTGACGAAGCAAACATCGAAAGGGTTCATCGGACACCATGTTAAAATTAGAAATTGCTTCGAGCTCAAGCGCAGATTGCAGCGATTCGACTCCTGCAAAGACAAAAGAAGCTCAATCTACGACCCCACGTGCTCCTAAGTCTTAACTGCTTTCCTGAGTAAACTCCCGACAAGCCTCTGATTACGATTGGCTGCACATGCGTTGCACACTATCTGATCTCTACCAGCGCATGAGATCTGCTGGGAAGAGATGAAACACGACACAGACCGGCAGCTTGTGCCAGTTAATGGACGGCAGGCACGTCCGGACGTTAATGGACGACATGCACGTCCGGACGTTAATTGACGGCAGGCACGTCCGGACGTTAATTGACGGCAGGCACGTCCGGACGTTAATGGAAGGCAGGCACGTCCGGACGTTAATGTACGGCAGGCGGCAGTGTGTACGTCATGCCATGTCGAGCTGCCCGAAACGGGCCATTACTGTGATTGGCAATGCTAACTTCATGTGGACGCGCCCTGTGGTGCCACATTAAGATGTGCAGAGGTGTATTTGGTGTGGTGAGTGCCAAGGCATGATCAAAGACAGACATGGCGGGGTTGTAGCCGACGCAGCTTAAATGTGGCAAATGTCGGGAAGTTGTGAGCCACCGTACCAGCTAGCAGGCACCAGGTGCGCTACCGTGACTTATTGCTGGGAGAGCATATGCCACTGACGGATCAGGGGAACGGGAGACGGATGGTATGACTGTACCCCCACCCCCAGCAAAAATGCCCACACCAAATATCGTGCACGGTATCGTTGAAAATGGAAGCGTCATCAGTGTTCTGCTATGTTTATTTACATATTTTACTTGCTTCATCTAATCGTCCATAACAAGGCCAGTACACGGCAACAGACGAAGTCGGAACAGATGACGCGCTCAGGGCCCGTATCTTCGTTATCAAAATGCACATGCATAAGTATCGATTCAGCCAATTCCTTTGTCATTGACGTTGACTAAACGCACGTGCGTCAAAGCACATAAGCACCGCGCGCACATCCAGCCATAGCACTCATAAATCAATCAGCCAGTCCAGCTTCCAGAGCACCTTGGTCTTTATGAAGAAACGTGGAGAAAAACGACGCTAAAACATGACGCGAGGAAGGAGTTGGATGTACTGTTTGTACTGTTTCTTTCAATGGTTCGGCTTACCGGGTCGTGGTAGTTACAGAGCAGTCGTTAGTTAGCGGCTGCTACTTTACCGGCTCGTCACTGTCGAGACGTTATCAACTACAAGTCAAAGACAAGGGAGAACATTTTTAATTCGGCTTAGGACTGCTTTACTTCGACGTCCTAACCAGGATCTCAATGGAGTCATGGGTGTTGTTTCGCATGCTTTTGAAGGAGCTCCTCCCCCTCCCCCCATGTTGGCATTCATTGTCCCCTCAAGAATTTCACCTTTAACATAGGAACCTATTGGGTGTGTCGCCAACCCCCCCCCCCGACAAGCAATCCATTGTTGTCCGCCCACTGCCTCCATGCATTGTGACCCCTCCCCCTCCCCCTTCCCTCCAATAATTTTCAGACGACACACCTGAATGGAGCCGACGCATTCAACGCGTCGGCACCAACTGCATCGAGCGATCGGGAACAGCACCAGCCAGAAACTCACATTAAACGACTTTAACGTAAGCAGCACCAATTTCTCATCTTGTCGATACATTTTTATTTCGATAAAAAGCCTCACAGCTTCAGTTTCATACATCTTCAACATGTCAAGTTAACGACCCTTAAAATTTGTACGTATGCAGCACGAACCAAATTCATACACAATGTATTACACGGACAACTACCCCACCCAGCCGCCCCGGCACCATCTAAAGTATCGTTTCCTTTCTTCCCGAGGCAAAAATTTAGGCTGCACATAGTTTGCCGTGTCGGGCGTCGGTGTGTTGTGTTGTCAGTCTCTCAGTCACAGCGCCAAGGTGACAGCGTTGTGCAATTTATTGCACAACGCCCCGTGTGCAATACATTCTTTTTTTCACAAATATATGTGAAAAAGATAGATTTGTTGGATATATTCCCGTGCAAAATGTGGCTTTCGGTCTTCTTCGAAGCGAGAAAATACAGAAACATAGAAATACCAAAGAAAAAGATCAAGGATCATTATTTGTCACGAATCTTGATTGGCCTGGGGCCAATTACTGACCTACGCAAGATGCTAGAAAGAATGAATGGGTGTTAACGGTGTTCATGGCCCAAAACACTCCAACGCATGACAAAAATGGCTTGCAAATGTGTATGTACTAGAATTCACAGACAATTGTAGGCACGTCATACAGCAGAATTTACGTGTCTGTCGTTTCTCCTCCTGATGCCATAGCTGTCTGCACCGGCCTGACCAGAATTGACATCCCTGTGGGTTCCTTCCCTAGTTCTATAGACTGCACCGCCTAGCCTGCACCTGCCTGACCAGAATTGACATCCCTGTGGGTTCCTTCCCTAGTTCTATAGACGCCTGCACCGGCCAGACCACAATTGACGTGCCCGTGGGTTCCTTCCCTAGTTCTATAGACTGCACCGCCTAGCCTGCACCTGCCTGACCAGAATTGACATCCCTGTGGGTTCCTTCCCTAGTTCTATAGACGCCTGCACCGGCCAGACCGGAACATACGTCCCTGTCCGTTCTCCCTGGTGTGCCACAGATGCCTGCGCCGGCCAGGGAGCGGTGCTGGCACGTCCACCCCCATGTGCAGCCGACACTATATACCTTACTGTGCTGCATAGTGCACACAGCAAGAACCGACTTCAAACTATCTTCGCTTCTCCTATCCGGCGCCAACTCCTTCAGCTTCGACACAAGTAAGCAGCGTTCACCATCTACGACAAGCTTGCCTCTGCGGAAGGGTGACGTCCACGGACGCGCGCCCCACTCCCGACTGTTGGCCCGGACAGAGCCGGTCTCGTCAGAGCAGGGCCCTGGTCAACAGCGTGTGCATCCAGACCGTGCATAGTGAACACCGAGAGACTGCGATCTTATAGCGCATTGAGAACAGACAGTGAGGACTGGGTGTGAACTATCACAGTTGCGACAGGGCGAACTGCGAGCAGCGGCACCGGCCACTGTTGACTGTGCAGCTGGCTGGGTATCTAGTGTCTGATGTATGCGCGCGCGCGCGCTCGCTCTGGGCGTGTCTGATGTCTGTGCTGGCCAACCGCCGCGTGCAGGCCGTAAAACGCACGTGTTGCACGTGTTGCACATCTACATACACATATGCACCTGCCTACACATACACATACACACACGAGCGCGCGCGCACGCACGCACGCACGCATGCACATCTAGCAGGCGCACGGCAGCCAGTGGGAGGCGGATAGTTACGGTGTAGCGGAGCAGTTTGTTTCGTAGCGAGAGCAGCGACTGTCTGTGGCGCGTGTCCAGACAGAGTTTGTTAACGTCCGTCTTGCCGAATTCTGAGTATATCGCTCGCAGCTGAAATTGTCGGGAACAGGCTGTACACGTGCCGATGCGCCAGGGCGCTGTTGAGCCCCCCCCCCCCATGTGTGGTGTACAATAGCAATAATACCGCCTCAGGTCATATATGCAATTCCAGTTCCGCCTAACGCTAGGATGTACGAAATGACGCACGTCTAAACATATGTGTCTTTTATGCACTTCTAAGGGATCATTTCTCGCTACATCGGTGCTGGCCCATCCCTATGCTCCTCAGATTGAAGCTGGGGCCCACGGAGCTGCCCCATGCGCGATAGTGCCTAAGCTAATAAATGGGTTGCCCGCGAACGATTTTACATAACTTCACCTGTGGATCTAACCAGACAATGAGCGGACCTCAGGAACGGCACGTGCTGTGGAGTGGAGCTGCCGTCAGCTGATACTGTCAGCTGTACAGCGCCAGCCACGGAGACGTGCAGTGGTCACCACCTTCGTGGAGCGGGACCACGGCCGTACGAACTTGACTTGGCTCAATTGATACTTCAGTCCGAGATAAAATGTAACACGTGCTTGACGAAGAAAACGACTGCAAGATAAATGTTACCGACCTACATCTTACATTTAATTTGGGAATCCGGATTTCTAGCGTTGTTGCAACACAGTCTTCCGACTATCGGTATCTGCAGCTGAAGTAAAATAGCCACAGCACCATATTCCGGCTGCGAGATGCGAACATCTGATTAACGTTTGGCTCTCATGTGCTGTGGTTAGGCTGGGATATCGTGTGTCAAGCGCAATGCTACACGGCGCCTGGTCTGGACAGCGCATGCACTCCTGATCAGACAGGAGTTAAGGATCTGCCTTTCCACCGCGGTCCGTCCAACCTGCTCTGGTCACCCGTGCTCTGTGAGATGGCGGCCCAGCAGCCGGCTGTGAAATAGCCCTGCGGCTGCCGCGCCGCGGGCTGGCTGCATACCTGGTCGTCATGGCTACGGAAGTAGAAGCCGCGTTCAGGAAGTCCGACGCCGCCGGGCGCCACCTGTGGTGAGTCAGTGATGAGATCAGCGGCCTGGAGCCAGGGGCGAGATCAGCGTCCTGGGGTCGGGGGCGAGATCAGCGGCCTGGGGTCGGGGCGAGATCAGCGGCCTAGGGTGGGGGGCGAGATCAGCGGCCTGGAGTCAGGGGCGAGATCAGCGACCTGGAGTTAGGGGCGCACCACTGTCCCAATTCTCCAGCCATCGGTCCTTGGATCATCGAGGGTTTCCCTGGATTCAGCAGATCCCTGGTGATGATTGAATTGGTCTTGGATTAGCATCTCCATCAATCCCCCCCCCCCTCCCCGATAAATATCCGGCGTCATCACTGCATCGGCACTTCCACCCTTTGTTCCGGTGCACACGTCTGGCGCTAGTTGCTCCGGTGCACACGTCTGGCGCTAGTTGCGGCCAGCTGGCGACATTGCTGACGTAACGTTTCCTCCAAATCAAGACCGTATCTCATCCCTCCAGACCCCAGACTTACTGAACAGATAGTTCCTAGAGCAACGCAGCGAGAGCAACGCAGCGAGAGCAACGTAGCGAGAGCTACCAGTAGCCCTCATTTTATACCCTCATTTTCCATAAGTGAACTCGACATCCTTCTTCCTCCGCCCAAACCTACACAGCAGGCAAGGCTGGACATCTCTCACCAAGCCAGAGGTCCAGGTTCTCATTTTCAGATCCTTATTTTCCGATTAAATGGGGAAAATGACAAATTAACACACGCACACGCACACAAACATACAAGTACAACGCATTTCCGAGCACACAATCTGCCTCAAATAGCGTCATTCATACCTGTCAGATGCCGCGTGCTCCACCCGCGCAGTTCAACTAGGTAGGTATTCAACTAGGTAGCAACGGTTGCCTGGATGATATTGGCGTCTGTCGGACGGCTACCTGGATTCGTTGAGACCTGGATGACGTCAGTGTCGGTCGGACGTTACCGGTTATATTTGCGTCTATCGGATTCCTTGATGACGTCGGTGTCGGTCGGACGGTTACCTGGATGATGTTGGTCACGGTTACCTATGCGGTGACGGTTACCTGGATGACGTCGGTGTCGGTCGGACGGTTACCTGGATGACGTCGGTGTCGGTCGGACGGTTACCTGGATGACGTCGGTGTCGTTCGGACGGTTACCTCGATGACGTCGGTGTCGGTCGGACGGTTACCTGGATGATGTTGTCGCCGGCGTCCTGCTGGCGCGGGTCCGGCACCACGCGGACGCGGAAGAAGACGTCGATGTGGTGTTCGGCCTGCAGCTGGCGCACAACCGACTGCGGGTTCCAAACCTGGCGCTCGAACGAGCCCACCGCGTCGAACCCGCCTGCAACGGAGAAACTGCAGCCAACGCCGACACCGGACCAACACCGGTACCACATCCCGTCATCAAATCAACACCAGTACCACCTCCCGACACCAGACCAACACCGGTACCACATCCCGTCATCAAATCAACACCAGTACCACATCCCGTCATCAAATCAACACCAGTACCACCTCCCGACACCAGACCAACACCAGTACCACCTCCCGACACCAGACCAACACCAGTACCACCTCCCGTCATCAAATCAGCACCAGTGCCACATCCAGTCACCAGACCAACACCAACGCCGCCTCCGGTCACCAAACCAACACCAATACCGCCTCCGGTCACCAAACTAACACCAATACCGCCTCCGGTCACCAGACCAACACCAATACCGCCTCCGGTCACCAGATGAACACCAATACCGCCTCCGGTCACCAAATCAACACCAATATCGCCTACAACAGCAGTGCATCGACTCCAACAGCAGAAAGCATTCCTCTCGTCCGATAGCGATGACTCCATCGCGAGCCTGCGTGAGTCTCCACCCGTTAACAACGGTCCAACAGCAGAAAATGTGTCTCTCGTCCGATAGTGATGAATCGGTTACGAACCTCAGTGGGACTCCACCGGTTTATCAACGTTTCTCACTCCTTTTTTCTGATATATATATTAACCTTGAAGAAATCCGCCAACCAGATACAGCCTACGGCTCGAACCGGGAATTAGAACACCGACCATCGGTAGGATAGCACAAGCAGAAACTACCTGCAACTTGAAATATCACATTTCATACAGGTTTTCGGCTCATTTCAGCGACATCGTGTGTCACATGGTGTTGCCACGAGCGACTTGAAACACCGCTGGCATTCGAGCTTCGCGATGCGGCCGACCACCACCCCGTACCCGATCAGTTTTGCTTTGTTTTGCTAACTGCTGCGCCAGCAAATAACTGCACGGATGCAGAGCAAGCCAACGCCAGCAATATGACTCTCGTACGTGTGTGTTGGTAGTGATACCTGCACCGCCCAATCCCGCGTTGCTGCTGTTTACGCCCTCGCCGTCTCATGTGCCACCAATTGCAGCTGAACCAGCAAAACACGTCGGTATTGGCGTGTCGCCCAGAGCCCACAGGAGCGCAGTGCAGTGCCGGTGAACTCCAGACCCATCGCCACGTGATTCGGTGGCGATCTGGTCGTGCACATTCGCTGGCTGCAGGCTTCTCCCAGCTTCGTCGGCAAGTGGAAGCGGCCGCGGGGCTGCTGTTGCCATTCAGGCGTGGGTCCCGCTGCCACGGGGATCTAAGGGATGGGATCGGCACGTGAATGGCGCATTGAAACCATCCAGCAGTGTGATGAATCTTTTTCAGAGTTCCTGATACAGTTTTTCATCGTCCGGTTTTTATCTAAGCCCCTCGATCGGAGTGTCAAGCACGATGTCTACCAACTTTAGCCTTCTTGCAAGAGCAATTCTTACGAGGAAAATAGTTCGTTTAAACCGGTAACTTTCAGTGGAACTTTTGCTTCATGGCTGTAATGTATCATGCAAAGATTTGCTTATTGTTGAGAGAGTATAATCAGAAGCAAATATACGTAGTTGCATATCAGAAAGGTGTGCTTGAACAAATAACGAGCGATAAAAATGTGTTTCGGAGCCCACATATTACCGAAATGGCCTTCACTACGGTGTCTATAAATACTACATACATGTATAACAATGGTTCCATGGTGCCAGCACATATAACACTTAACATAACATACATAGCTTAGTTCAGACATCTGAAGTCGCATGACATCATTGGTTAGTTGGTGTGCTTGTTCGAACACCATCGAGACCACCATTAGCATCACTCGTTTCCTGGCTACCCCGTTCGAAGACCATTGACACCACCGTTAGCATCACTCATTCCTCAGATACCTCATTCTAACACTACCTACATCCAAACTGGTGATGATAATGCATCACCAGTTTCCTGGCTACCTGGTTCGCAAACCATCATTAACAATGCCCAGTCGCAAGCTATGCTGTTCTGTTCTGTTGGTTATTGGTTTTTACGACACGTCGACCGTTGAGTCATGTAGCGTCGCCAATCTCTCACGCCGATTGGTCGCGGGCGAAGAGTAGCGACAGGTGAGACTCGAACCCACAACCTTTCGATTGTGAGACGAGCATCTTACCCCTAGACCACTCGTCCCCCTGTTCTGTTCTGTGCTGCTATATCAATGAATAGAGTTATGTCATCTGAACAACGGCCAACAATTACTCCAATCGTACATCACAGATACCGCAATACTACAAGCGGATGTTGTTTAATATCCACCGACCGTAGATACTTAAAAACGTGACACCACCGGTTTGTTTGGTACACCACAAACCAACCCACCAGACAGTGCCGCCACACAACTGCACAACATACATCCCACCTTCACAGCATGGAGCACCACAACCCACCAGACAGCGCCGCCACACAACTGCACAACATACACCTCACCTTCACAGCATGGAGCACCACAAACCAACCCACCAGACAGCGCCACCACACAACTGCACAACATACACATAAAAACACAAACAACCCAAGACACCCCACAAACGCACAACATACACCCACCTCACAACAGGAGCACCACACAACCCACCACAGCACCACAACCACAACAACACCACCTCAAACATGGGCACCACACAACCCACCAGACACACCACCACACAACGCACAACATACACCCACCTTCACACAGGACACCACAAACCAACCCACCAGACACGCCCCACACAACTGCACAACATACACCTCACCTTCACAGCATGGAGCACCACAAACCAACCCACCAGACAGCGCCACCACACAACTGCACAACATACACCTCACCTTCACAACATGGAGCACCACAAACCAACCCGCCAGACAGCACCACCACACAACTGCACAACATACACCCCACCTTCACAGCATGGAGCACCATAAACCAACCCACCAGACAGCGCAACCACACAACTGCACAACATACACCCCACCTTCACAGCATGGAGCACCATAAACCAACCCACCAGACAGCGCAACCACACAACTGCACAACATACACCCCACCTTCACAACATGGAGCACCACAAACCAACCCACCAGACAGCGCAACCACACAACTGCACAACATACATCCCACCTTCACAGCATGGAGCACCACAAACCAACCCACCAGACTACGCTACCACACAACTGCCAACACACACCCCACCTATACACTACAGCATGGGACACCACAAGCAAACCCACCAGACTATGCGAGGAAGTACTCCACATTCCGCATTGGTCACACAAAACGCACCCATCTGAATAGTGTCTTCTACAAACTCTCCACGACCCATTTGCAACACCTGCAAACGACCACCAGCCATCAAGCATTGCTCAACGCTACTCCACTGCTCAAATACACATCACGACGTCATACATGCACACACCACTGCAAAACGCGCAACATTCCCTCCACTATCTCCACCATACTCATCACTTAGCGACTCACGCGCAACATTCCCTCCACTCTCTCCACCACACTCATCACTTAGCGACTCACGCGCAACATTCCTTCCACTCTCTCCACCATACTCATCATTTAGCGACTCACGCGCACCATCCCCCCACTCTCTCCACCCACCCACTCTCTCCACTCATCACTTAGCGACTCACGCGCAACATTCTTTCCACTCTCTCCACCATACTCATCACTTAGCGACTCACGCGCAACATTCCCTTCACTCTCTCCACCATACTTATTACTCGGTGACTCACACGTAATATTCCTTCACTCCCTCCATCATGGTCATTACTCGGTAACTCACACACCACTGCCCACAAACTTCTTTTCACTTACCGTATTCACTTCACTTGTAAATATCCGACAAGAAAGAAAAGAACAAAATCGCATCTCAATAAAAGCATGCTGTCGTGACGCTTCCAAAAAGGAAAAACGCGCCAACAATACAAAACATGAGATAAACGACACAAAAAGGCAAGGGGAAAACGAACGAAAACAAAAAAACAAGAAAGAAAAAACATACTAGACGGGAATAATTTCGATGCCATGCGTATGGAATTGCATAGCCAGATCGTTCTCCCTGTAACCTCACCCAGTCCCCGCTCCCAACTTACCAAAACGGCCGATATCACGACAAGATGGCAAGCGGCCAGCCAACAAAAAGTAATAGTTTCGCTGATGCTTAGTTTGAGCGACTCACGAACAACGTACATCCTGGTATGACCATAATGCATACGTTGGATACCCATAGGTGGCGGAACACCCATATTTCTGAGGGACACCGGGCAGTTCTAAGGCCTATTATTTTCAGTGAACGCCACAGAATCAATGTTAAATTGCCGGATATAATAAGAGCGCCCGGTGCGCCCTCCTTTTGGCCGCCAACAGTAATACCATCTCCTGCATTTACCGATAACAAGCACGAATTTTCCACCAATACCAGGGGAAGGTACGAGCTTGACTGGCTGTGACTTGCCTCCATGACTGAGAATGGCGAGAGACATGTCGGTCTGTGGTAGGCCCCAAAAGCAACTACACGATTTGGGAGATAACGGCACTCACACCCTGTCCGCAGCCGATGAAGCCATATTCGATCTAACAACACTGGACCGCTGATCCGGTTACTCTTGCTGTTTCCCTTGATCATTTGCTACAGCTGTCCCCACTACAAGCATAACACCGGCTCCAATATCAGCCGGACATCGGCCATAAGATCAGCTCAGCATCTGTCACAAGAACAGCGGGGCACGCGCCGCAGCGTCGGCGGGGTCCGCCACCACCTGTGCGGATTCCGTCACACAATATTGGCGCCTCCCGTCGCAAGACCAGCCGGGTATCCGTCACGATGTCGGCGGCGCGTGACGGCCACGTGGGGCCGCCTCGTGGGCGGGCGCAGCCACGTTAAATCACGTGAGACGAACCGCCGCGGCGCGCCGGTTCCCCGCCGCCGCCAACGTCGGCAACAGGCGAGGCGCGTGAAGCGCGACGCATTGCCCGCGACGCGCCATCGATCAGCGCGTGGCGGGTCCGATATCCGCGCCAGTGTCTGGCGGCGTGGTGCCGTCGGAAATAGCGGTGACCAAGGCGGAAAGTCGGGCAACAGGCAGACACGTGTCAGTTGAGTCGGGCAACAGACACACACGTGTCAGTTGTGCCGGGTAACAGACAGACACGTGTCAGTTGAGTCGGGCAACAGATACACACCGTGCCGCAGCCACACCGGCACGGCAACCGAGGAGCCGCCGGGCGCTACACGGCAGCGGACGTGTCTGTGTCTGCGTCTGTATCTGTGTCTGTATCTGTGTCTGTATCTGTGTCTGTATCTGTGTCTGTATCTATGTCTGTATCTGTGTCTGTATCTGTGTCTGTATCTGTGTCTGTATCTGTGTCTGTATCTGTGTCTGTATCTGTGTCTGTATCTGTGTCTGTATCTGTGTCTGTATCTGTGTCTGTATCTGTGTCTGTGTCTGCATGTGTCTGTATCTGTGTCTGTGTCTGTATCTGTGTCTGTATCTGTGTCTGTATCTATGCCTGAGTCTGTGTCTGTATCAGTATCTGTGTCTGTGTCTGTATCTGTATCTGTGTCTGTATCTGTGTCTGTATCTGTATCTGTGTCTGTATCTGTATCTGTGTCTGTATCTGTGTCTGTATCTGTGTCTGTATCTGTGTCTGTATCTGTGTCTGTATCTGTGTCTGTATCTGTGCCTGTATCTGTGTCTGTATCTGTGTCTGTGTCTGTATCTGTGTCTGTATCTGTGTCTGTGTCTGTGTCTGTATCTGTGTCTGTATCTGTGTCTGTATCTGTGTCTGTATCTGTGTCTGTATCTGTGTCTGTATCTGTCTGTATCTGTGTCATGGCGTGCGGAGAGCGGTCTGCGTTGTGGCGCAGGGTATGACACGGAGCGGCTGACTGACGCAGGGTATGACACGGAGCGGCTGACTGACGCAGGGTATGACACGGAGCGGCTGACTGACGCAGGGTATGACACGGAGCGGCTGACTGACGCAGGGTATGACACGGAGCGGCTGACCGCGTGCGACCCGGTCCCGACGGGAGGCTCTGGAGATCGCGCGGACAGTTGGCGGGAGGTACGACACTCGGAACCATCTGATACCGACAGTCGACCGGAGACGACACTCCGAACCGACTGACATCGACAGTCCACCGGAGGCGACACTCGGAACCATCTGACACCGACAGTCGACCGGAGACGACACTCCGAACCGACTGACATCGACAGTCCACCGGAGGCGACACTCGGAACCATATGACACCGACAGTCGACAAGAGACGACACTCGGAACCAAATGATACTGACGCACATGCTCGCCATTAAAGGACAGGAACATATGGCTATGCATCTACATGTATATACATATATATTGTCCATACAATGTACAGGATAACTGAGCATTTATTTCATAGGAGTGGCACACAAACCATCTTTGGCTTAAGTTGTGCCCTTAAGTTGAGTTTTGACTCTCTTTTATAAGCACATTATTTTGGCATTACACTGAACAAAATCACACATCTCCTGCAAAATCGATTGAAATGCAGTAGCAGTGTGAAAAAAAACTATATCGTCAAGTGTGGTCGGCTATTGCTACGACACGTCAGCATTACGTATCCGGCGATCAAAGAAAGCGACACTGAAAATAACGCCCACCCTGTTTACGAATAGCTGTAGCATGGATAACGCTTTGGCTCTTCAAGGAAAACTTGATTTGGATTGCACTATTTACTGAGACTTGGGCTCGGGTCTGTCCGTAAGCATGAAAAGTGGTTCAGATCCTAGGGATCTTCATGTGTGGCAACACATGAAGTGTGTTGCTCACTTCATGAAGTGTGTTGCTCTCTTCACACTCGGCACTGCACACACACGAGCTCTACCACTCGCCAAGTTCTAGTTTCGGCACACTTGCACGGTCTTGAAAATGCGACCGCTTGTTAGTAGTCTTCCCACTGTGTACATCTGCCTGCTGGATCTATTTGCATATCGGGGTCAGGTGAGTAGAGGACGGCCACAGCGGCGCGAGGTGAGGTCGTGCCCTCTAGGCGTGCCATCGCGGTGTCACATAATGAAGAACCGTTTTCGTCACCAGGCCCCACGAAGACAATGTCGTGGGTGTTGGTCCACTGACGTCAGTGCCACAACATGGCAAACACTCCCCCAGATGCTGCCCCATTATCTGGGAACGTTGCAGGCGGCCACGAAAAACTTTGCTCGGGGTTAGACTTGAACGAGAAAGCTTCCAATCCCCTACGAACGCATAGCCAACTCAGTCTTAGAAAAGGCGGAGTATGCATGTATATATATATATATATATATATATATATATATATATTCCAAACATTTGCAGAGGGGCATGTACCACATGTGGAAGACCAGAATACACAGCGAACAACCATTTCTGCTACGAAGTGGAGCATTTTTATCACGTGTGAAGGCTTAGGAGGCTAAAAAATGTTGTGAACAACCAACACACCAATACATGAGTAGTAAATAGACCAAAACTAAGCAGAAGAGTTTTCGCTTAAATACAAGAACCAGCTCTAACAAATTTCAAAATCATCAAAACCTGCCAACAATAATTTACAAAACACAACCAGCTGCACATTGAACAGTTCAAATGACGTCGCGCGATGTCCAGCGCGAGTACTGTCCACCTACCCATGCTGTTGATGATGGCGACGAGGTTGTTGGTGAGCTCGGAGCGGTCCGGGTTGGAAGCGCGATCCATGCAGCCTCGGTAGAAGGCGTCCAGCTTCCACTTGTAGGAGCGGGACGAGCCCTCGTGCGGCAGTGTCGATAGTATCCTCTGCAGACGCTGCTCGGCTGTAATCACCAGATCAGGTCAGGTCAGATGAGACAGCCGTCTGTTGTCTGGCCAGAAGGCTATGCCAGGTCTGGTCAGGTCGGGTCGACGTCCATATGGGGCCAGATCAATTGCAACGTATTGTGACCTAGTTATTTTGAACATTACACAGCACAAAATGTTCGAGTTAAAGGGTGTGATGTTTAACATTGCCGATACACGTACGCTGAAATGAGTGAACGTAACATCAAAATGGATTCGTTGGAATGTCTAGCAGTTCATGGAATACAGCATAAAATATAAGTATAGGCTATCCGTGCTTCACATCCTCGCTGACCTGATCACAACAGCTGGTCGGTGACTGACCTGAGTACAACGGCTGGTCTGTGACTGACCTGAGTACAACAGCTGGTCGGTGACTGACCTGATCACAACAGCTGGTCGGTGACTGACCTGAGTACAACGGCTGGTCTGTGACTGACCTGAGTACAACAGCTGGTCGGTGACTCCCCATTGGCTGTGTATGTCCGGCACGGGGTTTTCACGGAGCCACACGGAGCACGTGTGATCCCAGAATGAGTCGCACGCCCGGTCATCGCCGCCGGCGATACTTGACTGAAGCTGAGGAACACACAGACACGCACACACGGTCATTGCTGAGAAACACACACACGCACACGGTCACTGCTGAGGAGCACACAGAGAGGCACATACGGTCACTGCTGAGGAGCACACAGACACATACGGTCACTGCTGAGGAGCACACTTCCACAGCGTCATTGTTGAGGCCATTGCACGGCTCGACTTATACACGTGTCTCCTAATCGTGATTCGTGGCAACATCCCTCCTTATCACACCTTCCCCGTTCTGCGTTCCTTGGACAATATAATTTCTCACGGTACGGAGAAGAAAAGTTCAATACACTTCCGAAAACGGGGGCTCACGAAAGAAAGCAACATGAATAATGCTGAATTACTGCGCTAGTGGGGAGTCGCTGTCAATGGTTTGAAGCACCACTCGTGCCTGACATTGCCGCTCATGAAGGCTGCATGGTCGTCGGTGTGTGTCGGGCCACACGAGCGCACGTTTCTGTGACAAAAGTGTGTCTGCCGCAGCATGATATTGGCGGCGGTCGCCTCGGGCCACCGACCAAGGGCGTAGGAGCGACATCAACAATGTGGGACGACTTGCAGGGGGCGCCGTTTCCCCGGAGGGCGCCACTGACCGGGAGCAGCGAGGGGGTACACTCGGGTACCCCTGGGTGGCCGCCTATTGTTCTCAGAGGTGCGCCTTCGGCTGAAAATTCCAGAACAGGTGCACTCGGACATCCTGTTTTGTTTCCAGTCAGAGGGCGTACGGCAAAAAAGTTGGACAGGACTAGACCCCCCCCCCCCCCGCGAACTACGCCCATGCCGCCTACCTATGTGTATCGAGGCGAGGCAAAGCGCTGCGCGGCACTGATACAGCATGCACTATATATAGTGTCACAAAGCCGCTCACATTAGGTGTGCCCCACTGGATATGAACAGCAGCCGTATTCCTTCGGCCATTCAACATCTGTAGTAGGTGGATATGCTGTGGACTGTAGAAGTTAGCGCGCAGGAGGAATGTCATCCGGTTATTCGGTCATTCATCGGCATTCGCGCAAAAGCAGAACTCTTGGTGAGCGTTGAGGGCGAAAATTACAGTCGCTGGACACACAGGGGCTTTTTGAAGACCCTCCATAGGGCCTTCACGAAGACCCCCTCCCCGGGGAAAGTCTACCTGAAAGAAGCGAGAGAAATATGGGGTGTCGAACTCATCTGAAAGATATTTGGAGACAACAACTATCGTTACCGCGAATTAATCTACTACTATCCTGCTGGTGGAGGTCTCCGATAGCCGTCAAAACATCGCACGACACTGTTCGCCAGAGTAATAATCTTACTACAGACCGCAATGTAGATTTTGCGGTCTTTCTAACACGAGTAGGCACTCGAACATAGACAGGCAAAGTACAACGTGTGTTGTCATCCCCGTAAAGCTTAACACATGCCGAAAGGAGAAGGGTTCCCCGGGCTCCGTGTTTCAAATTGGCAGCAGATCGATATTTCGATCATCAAATGCACAGTGGACAGATTAGCACACTTCAATGTAGGGCCTACCACATCTGCCGATGCCTGTTCCAAGTACGACGGGATGCCTGGAATGCTACATGAGCCTTGTGGATCGGCCCTAGTCCAGTTAGGTTAGGTAACATGTTTGATACGGGCGCCTGGTCCGCTTGCAGACGGTGTTCTCCGAAGTCCATTAATAATCGGACACCCACAACATGACCAGCGCTAAACCATCAGTACGGAACACTGACCGAACACAAGCGCACAAAGCAAGACCAGAGCGCTAAGCAATCGGTACAGAACCCTGACAGAAGACAAACACACACATGACCAACGTGCTACACCATCAGTACAGAACACCGACAGAACACAAAGGCACAAAACAAGACCAGCGCGCTAAGCAATCAGTGCAGAACACTGACAGAACATAAACGCACATATAACCAGGGCGCTAAACCATCAGTGTGGAACAGTGGCAGAACACAGACGCACACACAACTGCAGGACTGAATGAACGTAACAACTTCTATCGTAAAATTCACTCTTATTCAATGAACTCTGCACTACAAGAGCAAAGATCACAGTTGCAATCGGTCACAGTCGGAGTCGATCACATCTACAGTCGGTCACAGTCGGTCACAGCCATAGTCGGTCACAGTCAGTAAAAGCTGTAGTCGGTCACAGTCACAGTCAGTCACCGCCACAGTCTGCCACAGTCGGTCACAGTCAGTCACAACAGCAATCGGTCACAGTCAGTCACAGCCACAGCCGGTCACAGTCAGTCACAGCCACAGCCGGTCACAGTCAGTCACAGCCACAGTCGGTCACAGTCATTCACAGCCACAGTCTGTCACAGTCAGTTGCAGGTACAGTCGGTCACAGCCACAGTCGGTCACAGTCATTCACAGCCACAGTCTGTCACAGTCATTCACAGCCACAGCCGGTCACAGTCAGTTGCAGGTACAGTCGGCCACAGTCACAGTCTGTCACAGGCACAGCCGGTCAGTCAGTTGCAGGTGCAGTCGGTCACAGTCATTCACAGCCACAGTCTGTCACAGTCAGTTGCAGGTACAGTCGGCCACAGTCACAGTCATTCACAGGCACAGCCGGTCACAGTCAGTTGCAGGTACAGTCGGTCACAGTCATTCACAGCCACAGTCTGTCACAGTCAGTTGCAGGTACAGTCGGCCACAGTCACAGTCAGTCACAGTTATTCACAGGCACAGCCGGTCACGGTCAGTTGCAGGTACAGTCGGCCACAGTCACAGTCTGTCACAGTCATTCACAGCCACAGCCGGTCACAGTCAGTTGCAGGTACAGTCGGCCACAGTCACAGTCTGTCACAGTCGGTCACAGCCACAGCCGGTCACAGTCAGTTGCAGGTACAGTCGGTCACAGCCACAGTCGGTCACAGTCATTCACAGCCACAGCCGGTCACAGTCAGTTGCAGGTACAGTCGGCCACAGTCACAGTCTGTCACAGTCATTCACAGCCACAGCCGGTCACAGTCTGTCACAGTCATTCACAGTCACAGTCTGTCACAGTCATTCACAGCCACAGCCGGTCACAGTCAGTTGCAGGTACAGTCGGCCACAGTCACAGTCTGTCACAGTCATTCACAGCCACAGCCGGTCACAGCCACAGTCGGTCACAGTCATTCACAGCCACAGTCTGTCACAGTCATTCACAGCCACAGCCGGTCACAGTCAGTTGCAGGTACAGTCGGTCACAGTCATTCACAGCCACAGTCGGTCACAGTCAGTTGCAGGTACAGTCGGCCACAGCCACAGTCTGTCACAGTCATTCACAGCCACAGCCGGTCACAGTCAGTTGCAGGTACAGTCGGCCACAGTCACAGTCTGTCACAGTCGGTCACAGCCACAGCCGGTCACAGTCAGTTGCAGGTGCAGTCGGCCACAGTCAGTCAGTCACAGGGCCCCGACTGGAGGCTTTGGGGCCCCAGCACGACATTTGGCGGCCTCGGCACGATTCTTTGGGGCCCAACACCTTTTAAGGGAGGGGCATTTGCCCTCTGTCTCTCCCATTCGATTCACTACTGAAAGCAACTCCCCATATATTAAAGTATATCGAGTTGTGTTCTATTGAAACGCGGCGTGAGACCACAAATTCTCCTTGCACCCTCCCCCCCACCACCCCCATCACCACCACCACCACAAAGTTGCGTCAGCCGGTGATAATGGTCAGCGGCGGAATGACCCATGGACGCGCCACGCTGGAGGACGGGGTGTCGAGTCCTCTTCCCACCGCAAACGTCATGCAATTCAGCATTAGGCTATGGCGTTACATGCAAGAAATCGACCTACAACCCCTCTCGTGCACCCCGCTCTATCCAAAATCCGTGGCGACGCCCGCGGTCGGCGGTCGGCGACTGTGTCGGAACCCAGCTGATCCGCAGGTGATTAGCGGTGTACTGAGGAATCCACCAGAAGCGACACGAGAAGGGAGACCATGTAGGGTCAGAGCCGTCGTATTCTTCCCTACATTGCGTCCAACTCCTGGGAGGGGGGGGGGGGGATGCCCTACGATCATTTCTCCGATTACCATCATATTAGCATCTTTGTATCCCGGACGGATTAGGACGCACCGTAATATTTCAATGTGCTGGAAACGAGTGAGGGTTTACGGGCTAGATTCAGGTCGTCTGGAGGAAGAAGTCAGCACGAGAGGCACGGGTATGTGACAGTGTACTAAAGCTGATTTTTGTAGAGTGGAGGGGGAGGGGTGATGTCATAAAGGCCAACTGATGCAAACAAAAAATATGGAAATGTATATGGATATTGCCTTTTTATGAGTTACCTTCTTTGACCTTCGATGACTTTCGTGATAGTGGTGATGTTAGTAGTGTGCTTTACCAGTTGGCAGTGTTCCTGCCAGAGGCCACAGCATTTCTAAAGACGCAAATCTGACTCACAGCCGGTAGCAAAAGCAAGTGCCACTTAATGACGTCAAAAGGGAAAGTGAGGTAAACAAGCAGTTGACATTAAGTGTGGATCTCCAACTCAACCCTCAGAATGTCAGGGCATTCCCGGGACATTCCGTAGTTGGCAGACACAATTATTGGCTACAACAACCTAATGAAAAGGTCAACACGAAAAGGAAATGATGGATATGAGACACATGCTCCGTGCAGTTTATTGAGAGCAGTATTCAACGACACCACACGCAGATACCGACATTGGTATAGCATAGCATGGGGTAAACGGTGACCATGCAAGAACCAACACTCCACAACGTGTCCTTGATACTCAAGACGTTTTCAGCGAATTTAAGTTCACGAAAATACCTGTTTTCTGGTTAATGCAGGAGCAGTTGCCAATAAGAGTATCGGTAACATTATCATGCGAAATTATTAGTGTTTGGGTCAGTTGCGTACCTCCTTCGTTGATGCAACCGTTGAACATGTATTCGTGTGTGCAATGCCATGGATGTTTATCTTCGTGTGTTGAACTTCATGGCATCGTGGAGCGAACCGGTACTTTTTGGAGCACCACGGACACTGCGTCTTGCCCGTCTTTTTCCAGACAGTCGTCAATCGTGGAGCGTATGTGCGATGGCATCATCCTACCGTCTGGCGAGAAATATTGTTGCCCCTATTTCAGGGGTGTTCCTCTTCAGTTGGGAGGGCTCCAACCCCCCCCCCCAACTTGCAGCTCAGACCCCCCTCAACTTGGTAGCCAGCCCCCCCCCCCCCAAAAAAAAAAACTTTGGAAATCAAGCTGGTTAAAATGCAAGCAATGCTGCATAAATGTCGAGTACGACATACAACTCGTGTTCAACCTAGGTAGGTGTAAGATTGCCCAGAATTTATAATGAGCGGTGACGATATTCTTGCGGTTCTTCCAAACATTCTTTAGCATTGGTGGTGACTGCCCTCCTTGATAAATTGAAATAGTACAAGCAATCCTAGTCTACGTTTTCTCAAATCGATAATCACTATGGTTATTTAACACTGATCGCAGTGTGAAGATTGCTATGATGGCTGCATGTTGTTTCTTGTCGTACTGTTTTTAATCCATTTTGATCGACGGAAATTTGAAGTAACATGCATAAATATTATAAAACAATAATGGAATTAGGCACAATGCGAAGGGGAAGGGGAAGAAGTCATTTCGGCACTAATTTGATTCTCCATATTCGGTAGTAGTTTTTCGATTAACCGTTCCCTCATTATTTTGTTCCCGGATAGGTTAAGTTCATGGAAAACTAGAAAAGGAAACATAATACTTATAAAACTAAAGTTTTTTTTCTTCAAGAAGACAAAATGAAGTGGCCCAAATCCGTGGAGAAATTGGTATTTGGTGGTGTCCTAGATTGATCGACCCAGGGCTAAGCCCCTCCCCCCCCCCCCAACTGATCTTACGATCCTACACCCCTGTCCTACTACAGCAATCAATCTCATGCTCTTCGTGTGATGGCTGATACCTAGCGACCGATAGCTGGTTTAGATTATATTTCTTTCAAATTGTGGAGCTCTTGAATCTGTAGAGGTTGTCATCCCTGGAGGTTGTGAGCTGTGGAGATTGCGGTCCTTCCTGAGTTTTTGAACCTGTGGAGGTTTTGATCGTGTGGAGGTTGTGAGCTGTGGAATCTACGATACCTCCAGAGCTTTTCAATATGAGAGGTTTTGATCGTGTGGAGGTTGTACAGTTGTGAAGAATATGGTTCGTGGAGGCTATGGTCCATGGAGGCTCTGGAGCGGATCCAGGAATAGTGATCGGAGGGTACTTTTTGTGCTGGTGGTGCGTAATTTCTCCGGAGGAGGCGCCTTTGCTACTTTGAGAGGTGCCATCGGCTGAAAAGCTCGGAGCGTGGGGGCGGGGGAGGTGGTGCACTCGGGTGTCTTCGAGGGGCGCCTTCTCCAGTCGAAGGGGCGCCACATCTTTATGGAGTGTGGAGGGACACATTTCCCCAGCTTCCCCTCGGGTCCGACACTGTGGAGGGTGTGGGTGGGCTGTGGAGGTTACGGTCCCTCTGGAACTTTTCGATCTGTAGAGGTTTTGATCGTGTGGAGGTTGTGTACTATGGAAGTTACGGTCCGTGTGAGCATTTTGAATCTATAGAGGCTGTGGTCCGTGGAAGCTATGAGCTGTGGAGGTTATGATGCACCTCCGCGTCGCCGCATGTTTGGGATAGTGGTTGGGACGAGAGGGTTTTTAGGTCGATTTTTCATGGTACGTCATAAGCGTAACGCTAATTTTCACGAACGTCAGCGGCACGCGCCCCACGTCCCCTACCGTGCCGACGCTCATGCTTTTAAGGAGCACTAGTCTTTAGAATACGGACTCTGGAATCAGACTTAGAATGAATTTTGAAAATCATGGACCTGTTTTCTCTTCACGGGACCAAATCAGGGGTGTAGTTTGATATGCTTTTGGAAGGGCACTTCACCCCCTTCCCAGATGTTGGCTGTACTCCCTCCCCCTCCCCAATCATTTCAACTTTTCACATTGAATCATGTGTGGTATGCACCCTCCCCCAATCCATTTCAGTCCGCCTTGCCTTCATGCATTTTCCCACCCCCACCCCAATAATTTTCAGAACCCTACGGCCATGGACAGAATAAAGAGCAATTCTTCATAATCCGATGCATGGTGATAATCTTTTAAAGTTTGTGGCCGAGTGACCAAATGGCCTGACACGTCCCCGAACGGAAGCCATATCGGAGTCGCGAGTTCGGATCCACGCATTTCCGAGACTGCCCCCGGCGGACACACCGCTAGGATGACTGACAAACATTACTTCGGTGACAATGTGACTGATGAGGAATTCTTCGAAACTTTTGGACGCGTGAGCTGCAAAATGTACTTTAAATAATATTATAACACCAACACATTCGCCGTCAGATATATTTGTTAAAGTTCCTTCACCGTGGAAAATAGTCTTACAGTTTCGGCGAAATATAATTCCGATGCATCAAAGCGCATGTTCCTGGAGTTCCCAGATGTCTGATGAGAAGAATTTAGAATTCGATGATACAGTGAGGGCTGCTCCACACCTTGGTGATTTGTTTTTCGGATCCGCCCCTGCTTGGTGGGCACATTCCACATTCCGTGCGGAAATCACAGCCGTGACTACGTGCAAGCATGGCTGAAGATCCCGGGCGGGTCGGCGGGGTATGGAACTCCCTAGTTTGGTACCCTGCTAATGCTAATAGTCATTTTCCCTATTCAATCTGAAAATATGTCCTGAAAATAAAGATGTGTACCCCTCGCTTGGTGAGAGATCTCCAGCCTTGTGTGGAAGCCTGGATTTACGTGGCGCGCATGGCCGCACTCCGCCCCGTTTGGTCACCCGTGGAATGTCAACAGCCGGTCTGTTTGCCGGACCGCTCGCGCCTCCTCCGCCCACACTAAAGCCACCACGGGCCGGGGTCATCGCAGGTGTGACTCAGCGCGCCGCGGCCCACCTGGCCGAAGTACACTCTCCGGCACGCCGCCCGCCGTGTACACTGGCTTGCAGAGCGTCGCGCCGGCCGGCGAGAATGCGGTTGCGGCCGGCGCCGGTGTCGCGGCCCGGCCGGCGCCTGTGTCGCGCGCGGCCCGGCCGATTCGCGGGTGATTAACGGCGTGCCGCGGAAGCCATCCGGAGCGACCGAGGGGAGGTCCTGCACGGTCGGTGTCGGTGGCAGGCAGGCGTGTCACTTTGCCACCGAAGGGGGGGGGGAGGGGCAAATTATCCAGCCAGGAATCTGGTCCCCCAATTATTGGTTTGTCCCCTAATCAGACCGAAGCTCAGCCATTCAGCCTATGGAGTGTTCCTTCCAGAACGCTCGAGTGACAACCCCCCCCGCTCGGCGAGTTGTTTTTCAACCGATGGCCTCTCCCCGCATAAAAATATCATCAAAACATCCATTGCCCCCCCCCCCCCATCAATTTCACAAAGTGGCGCCCATGGTGGCATGCTCCCCCACCGATGGGAGAACCTTGCAGAAGGAACACTGCCGGAAAAAGGAGCGATCAGTGTAGGGCTGTCACGGTGGGGAGGACCCTTGCAGGGCCGCTATGACGAGAGGAGATACACAGACAGAAGATACGTACATTTTTTTTCTTCAAAAGTGTGAAAAGCTTTACCTTCAGCAGGTTTGTCCCATTATTTAAGCCACATGGAGTCCATTGGCATTAAAACGTTAAATTGGGGATTTTCCTAGAGGTCAACCACGGAGCATAGATAAATGTTTCAGTTTTTATACTTTACTTATTTCGTACCTTGATAATTATCCAAAATATACTTTTCCGACCTGCACCTTTTCTGAACCGTCTCAATGAGTGAGATCGCTTACAGCCGAAATTAAGCAACGTACGGCCTGTAGTGTAAGAGTTGTGCTCATTTTGCATCTACGCATGTTGAACATTTTCAGACTATTGGCATTGACGTACATTACAGGCCTTTCACATCACCGAGACATCGCCGTCAGGCCCGGTGTAGAATCCTATCATGCCAGGCAACTTGCTCCTGGTGTATGTGAAACATAGGCGTAGGAACAGTGGGCAGGGGGCCATGGCCCACCCACTTTTCAAAGTGGTGGGCCAACAATGGTAGCTGGCCCTCCCACTTTTGAGGAATCTAAATTTCCTAAAATGCAGCATGTACACATTTTAATATGTGAAGAAAAAAACTCCATGCAATCCATAACTAAGTAAAAACTGTACATATCACATCGTAGTAAGTCATTTCTCAAGTCATGCACACTTGGACATAACCCTACAACAAAGCAACTAATTCAGGAGTTGATGTAATACAACAGATATATGGATATTCACACCTTATATTATGTTATGAAAAGACTACAAAGCAGATATTGTGCCAGCCAGTACCAAAATACATTCATACTAGAGTTTCATTGTGGTTATTTGACTGTTAACATATTTAACATCGATTTAATTAATATTGCCTAGAGTAGAAAATTTTAAAGGCTGAGGGTAGTAACGTGACACAATCAAGGTAAGACATGCAATTTGCAAGTGCAATTTCCTTGCCTTGATATTACAGAGCTATGTATTATATACGGCATTGGTCCTAGCTGCCATACACTTCAACATTTACATGTATTTTGATTATTGAAGTATACAAATTACTACCACGATACATCCATTGCGTGACTGTAGTATGGAATAGAACTTAAAAATTTCCACATTTCAATGGATTTTCACGGTTTGGCACAGCACACAGATATCCAACCTTTTGATTGAGATGCCTGGGTATTATCGGTGCTGGCATCCAATATAGCAAAATACTTATTTCCATCATCTATTATGGTAGCATAGATACAATAATGAAGTCCACACACTATTATATCAACTTCAAGTGCGAGAACGCCTCTCAGAATCTTATAATCCCCAGAAAGGGTTGGGCGCTCGTGATGCGACCTGACAAGGTCACATGATAAGTAATATGAAGAGTGACGATGTGACGAGTAACGAGTGATGCTTGTCATGTGATCTGAGAAGGTACATGGCGAGCCTGGCAACTGACCCGAGTGGATCTTCAGCTGGGTAACTGCGTAGTGGCATTGACAGCACGTTAAACATTAAATTCAAATTATGTCGTTCAACAGAAATGGTTCGGTAAGATGGTGGGCCCATGGTATATGTAACAATCTCTGCTTAGCATAGACTCTGAACCCATAATCTGTTCAAAGAAGACATTTGGATTAAGATCATTAAAACACCGAATTACAACGGAGACTACTATCAAGGCTTTTCATCGTCCAGTGATGTGTAGGTGCAGGCTGAGATTTAAGAACCCGAAGATGATGGGATGAATTTAGGCCAATTGCAGCGTGTATATTTCTGAACACTACTTGTGGTGCAAGCAGTTAAATGGGCATAGGAAAGGCGATTTTGTGCGATGTACTGCATAGACGTCATTGTTAAACTATACAATCATTGGGACATATGCAATGGCGTACCAAAGGGCAGGCATTGGAGTAGTCCTCCTCCCCATGAGAGGTGTGGGCCCCCACTATCGCGCATGGGATCGGAAAAATAACGCCAGGCTCCCTAAAAATCCTGCTGGTGTCCCCAACAATCACACCGGGGAACATAAAAATCACTTTGGGGGCAACAAAAAGTCCCGCAGTGGTCCTGAAAATGACGATGGGGCTACCAAAATCCAACCAAGGCCAGTGAAAAGAATATTGGGGCCTCAAAAATCGTTCCGGGACCCTAAAAATGACGCTGAGGGCTCCAAAATGTTGGACCGGGCCTCTGAAAATACCGCTGGGCCTCCAAAAGGTCGCGCCGGGATTCCGATAAATCGCGCCAGGGCCGCAGAAAATCACGCTAAGGCCTTAAGAGGTGCCCGGGCACCTGGAAATCACCTGGAGGCCAAAAAGACCGGAAGTCACGCCGGGGCCCTCGAAAACGACACTGGGCACCAGAAAGACTGGCCAGACCCTCAAAATCACGCTGGGTCCCAAAAGGTCGGGTGCGGGCTCCTGATAAACGCGCTGGGGTTGGACCGGACACAGATTTTAAAAAAAACGGGAACATCCAATAAATGAAGCCGGGGCAACGACAAAACCGTCTGGACATGGAAAATCACTCTGGGGTCCCAGCAAATGTTCTAAAAGAAACCAAAACGTGTTGGACCACCAAATACGTGTCCATGCCACTAAAACTCGCGAGACATCCCAACAAATGAAGACAGGGTCCAAAAATCGCACTTAGACCCAAAAACGTCGCGCCGCTGCCCTTGGAAATCGCTAGGGGCCCAAAAAGTCGCGCCGGAGCTCCACAAGTCGCAGCTGGCTTCCAAAAAATCAATTCCTACCCGGAATGTTACTCTGCGGCCCCAAAAATTGCGTCAAAGACCCCAAAAACGCGTCGGGCTCCGGAAAAGAAACGCGTTGAAGCGCCGAAAAAAATGCACTGGGAGCCCCAAGAATCGTACCGAGGCCCAAAAATATCGCGCAAGAGGCTTACAAAAAATAGTCGACCAAAAAAATCACGAAAGGACTCCTTCGAGTCGACCCGAGCACCGGATAATTCAGAACAGGTCCTGAAAGAAAGTTTTCCTTGGAGCCTTTTTACTCTGAAGATTGCCATCGGCTGAAAAAAAAACTAATTGAGCAGCTGCAGTGGCATACCAAAGAGGCAAATACCCCCCCCCCCCTCCATCCTGAAGATGTGAGTTTCCAAGAACCCAAGAATCGCGTCGGAGTTCCAACAAATGATTCTGGGGCCCCATAGATTCGCGTAGGGGCCCCCAGAATTAGAGGTCTTAAATAAATCCAACCGGCACCAAACAAAAACTTGCACCGGGCCCAAAAATTTGGGCAGGGAATGCCAAAATCGCGTCGAGGCCCAGATAAGTTCAACGCGCCCCGCGAACTAGCGCAAGCCCCCAAATATCGCGTTTGGGACCCAAAATTCCTGTCGGTATTCCAATAAATTCTGGTCGGGGTATAAAAAATTATCCTCGGGGCTCCCAAAAATTGGCGTCGATGGGCACAAATAAGCACAGCGTGGCCCAAAAATCGCATAGAAACCCGACCATAAACAAGCCGGAGCCCTCCAAAATAGATTCCGAAAAAATAAATGTCCGAGCCAAGAAAATCGCTTCTTAGCCCAAATATACCATCGGATGCCTTAACAAATCGCATACGGCACCGAAAAACGTACCGGAGTTCGAAAAATACCGACCGGACATAAGAGGGGGGGCATGAGACAAAGTGCCCGTTGGCCAAAGTGCCCTTAAAAAGTGTCCTCTTGGCGGAATGTCCCAATTAGCAAAATCACCGTCTTATGTGCCCGCCGTGCCAAAGGTGCCCTGGGCCCAAACTGCCCGGCCAATGACATTCCCGTGCCCGTCCATGCCTGTCTGCCCTTTACAAAGTGCCCGTTCCGCCCGACCCTGCCCTGTGCCTTGCAGGGCAGTTCGTGTCAGCTGTTATCATCCTTTCAGAAATCCACATCCTGCGTACTTTTACACAAAGGTAAGCGGGCAACCTTCATCTCACGACATAATGCATGCAGGCTGCATGTTTTGGAAATATTATTGTAAATACAAGGGTTCGGTGCTATAACATATAACGTGTCCCATGGAAAATTCGCCCCCCGGTCAGCAAACCTTCCAGTGTTCCCCGGGCCGCAAAGTGCCCTTAGAGCCGGTCAAGTGCCCTTTGGAGCCGGCCAAGTGCCCTTTTCGGTCCGGGCCCCCATGGAAAAATCCGGGCGCGCCTGCGACCGGACACCAAAAAAAGTAACCGGGGCCAGAAAAATCGGGCCGTGGCTCGGACTTCACATAATTCGGAAGAAGTCACCAAAAATTGCGTCGAGCCCAGAAAACGGGCGTCGGATCTCCCCACCCCCGGAACCATGCGCCTGAAAAGTCGCGACGGGACCCAGAGAACTTATACCGGAGCCCCCAGTATCGCGCTGGGGTCCCACAAATGTGAGCGATAATCCTCAAATGAACACAGCAGGACTCTAAGAGCACAACTGGAGGACGAAAATGCACCGGGCCGTCCAAAGCGTGCCGAGTACGGCAAAAAGCGGCAGGGCCTTAAAACATGCGTTGCAGCTCTAAATAAACACACCGGGAGCTAAAAATAAAACGCAACGGGGCCCTTAAAGCACACCGGGGCTTTGAGACCGCATGGGGCCTAAAAAAAGGCTGGGGCCCCCAAAAAGCGACATGGTCCTAGAAAAGGAACGAAAAGACCGGGCACTAAATAAACAATTCGGGGTCTGGGAAAACGCGCCGATATCTTTTTTAAAAAAGAAAAAAGATATCGTCCGTGCACAAGAACGCAACAAAACTATAAAAAAAGGCCGGGGTCGCAAAAATGTGCCGGGTCCCTAACCAAAAGTTGGCTGGAGCCCTAAAGCACATCCGTAGACAAAAAAAAAACGGAAATGTCCAAGAAAGAACTCCTAACCAGAGCCTCAGTTCGGTTGCCAACCTGGGAGCGTATTTAACCAAAGAGATGAGGTGCATCAAAGCTCATCGGTTATCCAGATTTCTTAGCCACCAGAAAACGTGGGAAGAAGAGAATTGCTCATTTAATTGAATTCAGGATGGGTTATTGTGGCTCTCAAGTCTGAATACGTGTATGGCTTTATGAGGTGCCGTGTGCTGTCACATGTCAGCTATTTTGTGCTGAATTGTTGGTCCCTAAAATAAGCGCTTACATTCCGTTTCAGCCGGGTGCCACATGATGTAGTTGTAGCATTTCGTTTCAAGTGGCGGATATTCTAAGGTGCACAATGTGTACTACAGAGATGATTGAGGTGACTGATCATCTATGTGTTGGAGCTAGGCCCTAAGGACAAACACCATACAATGTATTTTTATGTATCACGTTTTTCTTTGCCCGAGTCTGTCAGCCTGCCAATCTTGGTCTGTCACACACCGGATCAAATAATTTTCAATCAGCGATACCCGTCTTTCGTGTTTCTCATCCTTTCCAGCATTAATAATTTTTGTGTGTGATTTGGGTTTTAGGGCGCACCGACCATGGTAGATCATTTAGCTCCAGCATTAATAATGAGACTTCTTTTGCCATGGGGCAGCAAGTAAGCTACGTTCTTGCTTATTCTTTCTCCTTACCAACATCGGTGATGTAATGAGGTGAGGCTGTAATGAGGTGAGGCTGTAATGAGCTTGCACTCCCCACACACACGCACATAGAGGTAGCTTAAGAAATTTTATTTGAGCAGTAATAGGTACTAATGGTTTCCCTTGCACAAGGAAGATAAACCTATTATTGAATCCACCAGTCGTGAAGAGTTCCATGTTAAGCGAGAAGTGTGAATTTGAAAGTACTCATGTTGCGATGGTAGTTCTTTTTCAGTACCACATGTTGCTGTTAGCCATGGGCGCGCCTAGGGGGCCTGCCTCCTCCCCCTTAGGGGCCCTTTAGGCCTGTCCCCTTGAAAGTTGTGTGTTCACTATTCAAATTATCTGGTTCTCTATCCAAAAGTGCTCAACCGTGGTACTTTGCGAAACTTCTGGGTGCGCCCCTGCTGTTGACCTTGGCCCACCCACTTTTTGAGACGTTCCTACGCCTATGATGTGAAATAGGCTTGGTCGTTCATTACCACTTCTCGTTTACCCACCGCCATCATGAGTCCAAGGCAGAGGTGGCGTATTTCGGTTTTCTGTGATGTTCTTTGCTTGTCTGTTACTTTGCTTTGTCTCTTCCAGTACTTTAGACCAGCTTCTTTTAGACTTTGAAGACAAGAGTTTGGCTAAACACGAATATTGCGGCAAGGATTTGCTGGGACACACCCACCTCTGCTTCACCGCCTTCACCAGCATCCTCTTTCGTGTTTCCGCGATTTTAACGGCGAGTTATCTTTTCCCATGTGCTTAGGACCTTTCCCTTCTCTCACACGCTTAATTACACCACAAAAAGTGTTCCTTGCAAGTCCCACTATGATACCATGGTTTTTAATTAGTGACTGGCTTATCCGGATGTTCCATAAAATCGCTCGTCATCTCGCGAACTTGTTGACGTGGCAGTGCCACAATGTTGCACCGTGACGTTCATGATGCAATCCCCGACGTAGCCAGAGCAGGCACTTGCATAGGCCCTTAAATTTCTTATGGTCTAATATCCGAACTTTTCTCCTATCCGGTCTCCGGCCTGATATAATCACGTTTACAAAACGTCCAGATTTCAAATAATCACCCGCTACATGTTGTCAAATTACACTCGAATTTATTTCTGTGTAGAAGTCACCCTTTGTCAATCCAAGTCAGTGATGCCATCTGACTAATGAATAATCGGTATTCATCGGCATTCATAAGACGGCATTATCTGAGAACGCCACAATATGAAGTGCCCATCACTACGAGGAATTGCTTGTTTTAAAACAAGCCAAACTATAGCTCTGACAAAAAGACGTGCCACGGATGCCTGTGCATAATGCATCAGACGGATCCTGAAACTCGGAAGTTAAATCAAACAGCTGTCACAAAATGAAGCTCTGGCGCTGTATTGCCGATGCAGTCGATGCGCCCCCAACCTCAGAATGAAGCTAATTGTCGGCGAGCTTAGTCCGTGATGCTATGGTACACGTTGAAAAGCAATAAGCCTCTGCAAAACGTACTGGTGGGGCCGGGGAAATTGCAGGCCCATACATAGAAACATCGATTTGATTTTGTTTCTGATCGTTAAAATAGGACTCCATCGACCTCCGGTCCCTCTCGCACATCGCACGCTGAAGTGCCTTGCGTGAACCAGGATCAAAAGGGTGGTTCCGCCAATGAAGTTCCCAGGGTCCATGGTTTTTGCACGAATTGATCGAATTTCCTTCACGGATCTGGGGTTAGATTGGGGTCTTATCTTATCATAGGATATTTCGGTGCGCAACATCTGGGTCCCAGTGCGTTGGGGAAAAAATGTGGAAACATTAAATTGTACTAAGTCCAGCAGGCTCTTGACTAAGTTGCTGAAGAGTAAGTGGTGCTGAGGCTCGATCATTTCCGGCGAATAAAAGTATATCCATCATAGCCATCATAACATCATTTGTCGTGAAAGCATGACCGGATCCAAAGTGAGCGAACAAAAACCACCAGCATGCTTAGTGGTTCTCGGTGAAGCATCTATCATTGCCCGGAACTCAAATATAACCTAATATGAAGCAAAGACGACACGAACACTGAACAGGTCGTTTGGTTTTACGACGCGTCATATTAGCCATACATGGTCATATATGGCCATCATATCATATTAGCGTGGCCAATCCCTCAAGCCGATTGGTAGCGAGCGAGAGTAGCGACAGACACGACACGAACCCGCAACATCTCGGCTGGGAGCGACCATCTCTCCCTTCGTCTGCTCATCCCGCACTGAAAAAATTACCGCACTAGGGTTTGCAAAATGTTCTTCGTCGGATGACTAGTCATGGCAGCTGCGAATTGCTATCAGTTCCCTGTTGCATTAGCTCCTTTTCATCTGACACCGCGAGGCGCACCGTAGTATGTCGAAACCATTGACCTATATATATTTCCTATTTATAGGTCAATGGTCGGAACACACCACGGAGGGCCCAGCTACGCAAACACCCCCGGGAGCCAGTCAGCCGGACAGCCTGCGCAGTGACAAATTATTTGTGCAATATAATGGAATATACCACTATCTGAACACTGAATCGACATCCCTCCCAACGAAGTATTCCCAATTATACACGAAGGCAAGAGCATTACCTATGATGTGGTCTTCTATACAATATCAGTTGAGAAGGATAGGCATTTGTATCGTTATCGCTAAAATAGTTACCCCTAAATTAGATAGCTCAAAGCAAAGGGAAAAGGTGTGAGCACGCTGTTGGATCAGCATTGTGTTTGCAGATCTTATAAGCCATGTTAAGTGACATCGCTTCCATGGTAAATTTCGACATCCTACTGTACTCGCTTCGGCATCTCACACCCAACGAAAAAACCATTACTTTAACACTGAGCCTGATTAACACTGAGTCTGCATCAGATGAGCTGCCGACGCGGCGGCGTCTCCCGTCGTGTCCGACGCCGTCGACGATGACGGATTGACGGCGAGGCACGCGCCGCCACCGCCCATCGGTCGTCGCCAGCTCGAGGTGCTGACGGCTCGTTTCACATTCAGCCCGGTTCAGCAGCCTCGACGCCGTCCGTGCTTGGCACGCGCCTCCCTTCGGATCGCGAGCGAGTGAGATTAGCCGAGTAAGCTGAAATTGGAGCTCCAGTTTTTTTTTTAACCCCGTTATTTAACGGGCCTTATGAAGACCCATGAAGAATTGGGGGTCGGTGCGATTTTTGGACCTCGATGTGTTTATTTGGGGCCCTCGATGCGAATTTTTAGAAGTCCGTTATACTTTTATGGGAGCAACTGACGATAATTTTTGCAAAGCCCTGACGGGATTTTTTTTTGGGGGGTGGGGGGTCAAGCGCGATTATTCTGGACATAGGCGCGAGTTTTCGGGGCCGCGCTACATTTGTTTGGGGCCCATTGCGGGAATATTTTTTTTAGGACCGAATATAAATATTCTGCACGAGTTTTCGAGGCCATGCTATACGTAATTGGGGCCCCGACGATCATTTTTGTAATGCCTGGAAAGGATTTTTGGGGGTCCCAGCGGTACTATTCGGAGTCCAGGCGCAATTTCTCCGAACACCGACAACATTCTGATTCTGACCACCTTTCAGGTGGTCCCCAGTTGTCACTGGCTCCGTTTGCTAAGCTAAATTCTGACCAGAAAGTTAAAATGTGAAATTTGGCAACTCTGTGAGAATGTAAAGAACACAAGTAAATTATGAAATGATACATTGCTTAGGCAATGTTGGAATGCATTGCAGTTTCATTTTCTGAGATATAAGGCAAAATATTCATCAAATTTAGGTATCAAAATGTTTGATTTCATCGGTTCACCTTTGCATGTTGATATCACTGGCGGATCCAAAGGGGAAAGTGGAGGCACCACCCCTTCCCCGACAGAGACGTGGCGCCCCTTCGTCCGAAAAAGGGCACTGCTGAATTATCGAGTGGACCCTGTCCCCCGCTCAATGAGTTTTCCAGTCGATGGCGTACCTCAGAGTAGAAAAGCAAATGAAACCGGTGCCCCTACAATACAAGTGTACCCTATAAATCAAAATTCCTGGATCCGCCCCTGACTGATATGCACCAAAGCATCGTCTGCGCAAAGGACAATCCACTAAAGATAAAAAAAAAAAACAACAACAACTAAGCAACATGAGTCCTGGATCGATGATCGCCACCAGCCGGATGTAAACAACCCCAGCCACCGGATGTGAACAACCCCAGCCATCGGACTTGGACTGGCTGGAGATAATCAGCGCCGCCCATCTGGCGGCAAGGCTGGTGGAAGAACAGTGTCCCTCCAACCTCCAGACATGGACGACTAGCTGCGAGACAGACGAAAACCTCCGACGCTCACTCACGACCGTCTGCAATTTCATTACGTTTTGCATGCCTTTACTGGTACTTACTTGTTCTCGCGAATGCGCAACAGCCATATTAATGACTTGCAATAAAAACTCAGCTTTTCAAGTATTTTACATATGGGTATGTTTTCAAGCATGGGATGATGGCAATGTCATGGGCACATTCGGAGGACACAAGCGGGAACGTAACAAGAGGTCATGACTGATTGATGCCAGACCATTTTTAAGTTGTTCCTCTGCACAGCGCATGCAACGTCAGAGGGCTGGTGTTAATATTTGCCCAATGTGGGACGTTGCCCTCTACTGTGCACCACATCGCCCTCTGTTCATATTCCAGTGTACGCAGATAACCCACTCAGTGCAGCATCAATCTTACAAAATACGCCAAACCCCAAGTGTATGGGTGTAACCCGCTCAATACACGCTCGGTTGCGTGCGAGCAGAACCTGACCTATAGGTAGCCGCCCAGTGTAATATCTATCCGATGAAGCAGATCACACCCAGGGCACGGCACCGGGGCGACCCGTTCCGTACAACCCCTGTCCAGCTGAACAAACCAGCACGTGACCCGCATGCCAACCCTCTCCGCTCGACGGGGAGCCGGTCCGTTTGAAGAAGCTCGGTGGAACGGTGAACGGTACTAAGACGGTACTAACAGTCGGCACATCCCTCCCTGTAGCGTCTGACGCAACTCATGTGAACCCAAACCACTGACGGATTTGCTTTATAAACCTTACTGACGAGGGTGTGGGAACCGGGGAAGGGCAGCGCCCTCCTCCCTCCAGTTTGGGCGCGCTAACATGGGCGTTGGATGCAAACAATGGACTTCAAAATCGCTCTTGCCCCCTCCCCTGCCCACAACTTTGATGAAGTTCCCATGCCAGTGCTTACTACTGCCATACCGGGGCGTCGCCTTATATACATTTAGATGAGTCATTGCCCTCAGTGGTTGATTTTTCCTCATATCTGTTGGATTTCACGTTTAACCATGTGAAATTGCCACCTTAGGTGAAGTTCCCATCTCTTAGGAGGGACTCGAGTACCTCCTACGTTTCGTCGAGTCCCTCCAATGAACCAATTTAACAAAGGGCCCTATGCGTCATGTCCACTTCTAACCCATCAGGTTTCGCGCTGCTGCGATCCCCAGATAACTTCTGCGATGGTCCACTTCGCTCACAACTAGTCCGCTTGACGAACTTTTGCGAAACAATCCTGCTGTCCGCCATCTCGAACAGGGAAGAGCCGAAGTAAAAGATTAGATTCCTTTGGGATGGGCAAGATATGCATCCTCATACAGTGGAATTTTCGAAGCGCTGTAGTTTTCCCAAAGTTGTGGGTTTGGGATGTATTCGGGCTCCGGTTGAGTGTTGTAACTATGCAGTTGTTCTAAAATGAGCAGAAACTCAGCAATTTCAATGCCATGCCTAGAAACAAATATTGAAAGACTTGGGAGGGGCATATGCTTCTTCCGTTTCCCAGGATCCACCATAGTTAACATAACCCAAACGTAGCTGGCCCGTCTTATTTCACGATCCCCGGCCGCACCGCAACCTAGGTGCTTCGCATCGTGAAAACCGGCCTCACGTCATAAAACAGCGCCAACGATACATAACCTGTTACCGTAGCTACCGGCCAAATACACCTAGCCGTGCCAAGGTACCAGGTGTGGAGAAGCACCCTGCAGCCCATGCAGTGTCGCTGACTGACATCCAGAAACCGACCGGGCGAGTGCTGAGTACAGGGGCGAGTTCTGAGTACAGGGGCGTAGGAACTGTCCCGAAGCTGGGGGGTGGGGGGAGGGGCGGCAAGAGCTATTTTGATGTCAACTTTTACATGCAACGCGAACAGAGTTAATGTCTAGCTCGTCCAAAGTTTGAACGCCTCCCCCCCCCTCCTCCTCCCACCCGTTTCCTACGCCCATGGTCGAGTATCGCTGCACGAACGTCTGACTCGGTGCTCCCGGGCAGGCGCGGCGTTGCTCCACACTGACCTGAGCGGCGGCCCGCAGACAATGCGACGTGTTGCAGCGCACGCTCGTGTCGACGGCCGGCGGCGGCGGCCACATGGCGGCCAGCACTATCACCAGCACCAGCAGCAGCAGCGCCGCGGCGGCCAGCACGGCCAGCGCCAGCAGCCAGCGCGCCGACAGGCCCAACGTCCGGGCGGCCCGGCCGAGTCGGCTCGGCTGCCGCTTGGTGTCGGCGGTCGCCGAGTCGTTCAGCATGCTGTCGTTCTCGCGCGCCTCGCCGCCTGGCTCTCCGTTCTCGCCGCCCATTGCGGCCCGCTCGGCGGCTCCGCTTCACACAGGGCGTCGAACACGAGCACCAAGTGCACCCGCACCGGCGCGCGGCGAACTGACGTGACGCCGGCGCCGGCAGGATCACCTGAGATACCGGTCTGATTTGGGGACGCTGTGACGTCATTGTGTCGTCAGCTTGCGCTGCCAGATCGTAAAGTCTCTACTTTTGCGGAGTCGCTAGAGGGAGCGACGGCTTCAAAGAGTCGCCAAGTGGCAGGCGCACATGCTGTAATGGTAGCATGTGATCAGCTTTTGTAGACAGTTATGGGGCACATTTACGCCAGTATTTTTGTGAAGATGTTACACATGGCGCGTGCTTTAGGCTTACAGACGTCGGACGTCGTCAAACGTCCGCAAAAGTGCGTACAGGTATCCGTTTTCAAGGGCCGCGCATAACCGCGACTTCGAAGTGGCAATTTACGTCCGTCTGACGTCCGTTCAACAGTGGGATTTGTCTCGACTTTTAGTGAGGCTTCTGTGTACACAATATGCTACAGCTGCGCCGCAAACGCACCTCCGACATCCGAGAAGCCTCCGGGCTTTGGAAGGGCGCCCGGAGCGGCGGGCGCCCCTCTGAGGCGCCTCTCTGCCCATGGCGATTTCCAGCGGGCACTCGCTGGACGGAGTGCCCGCGATTTCGACTTTATACCAGGGCCTCCTCTAACATGTTAACTAAGTGGGATGCGCCCCACCTAGTGCCGTGAAATCCCACCTAGTGGAATTAAAAATCCCACCTCATCAAAGGGAGATTCAAAGGACAAAGCAACCAAAAAGCCTTCGTATAGTTCCGGTATAGTTCCGGTAGCGGACATGATTTTTGCTTGGAACGATGCATTTTTAGCACGAAGAAAAAATAGTAGTAAGTTGGCAGCACTTATACTGAGGTCAAAGCAACGAGGAAGGTTTAAATATGAAGCGTTTCTGTGAAAAACGCATGCTACAAAGCCAGCAGTTAGGTCTATTAACGGTGGCATTACAAAAACATGACCTTTTAGACTTTTACGCACACCACAGAAGAGCAGGGTAACGCGAGCTATGCCGCATGACATGAGAGACGAGAGCTAAATATTAATGTGTGGTCTGTTCTTTGATGTTGCTAAAATGAAGAGACAGATGAAGCTGGATGTCTTTGTAAAAAAGACAGGATGTGCAACGTGGTGGAATGTTGATCGGTTTGTCCTCCCCTGTGTGACACTACCCACTTTATCCGGGGCAAAGGGAGCAGTTGACCCCCTGAGAGGTTGTGGGGCCCCCAAGAACCGCACCGTGGTTCGGAAAAAAAATCCGCCGGATCCCTGAAAAAATCTTGCTGGGGCTCCAAAATTTGCACCAGGGCGCCTGAAAATCACATTGAGCCTGAGAACCCCAAAAAGTAGCTCTGTAAATGTCGCCGTGCCCCCAACATCGTACTGATGCCGTGAAAATCACATTGAGGGCCACAAAAAAAACGTTCAGTGGCCTCTAAGAATGACGTTGGGGCTCCAAAATGTGGGATCGGGACCCCAAAAAATCGCGCAGGGCCATCTGAAAATCTTGCTGAATGCCTCAAAAGGTCGGGCCGGCGCCCCAGAAGTAGGGCTCAGAACTGAAAAAGTCTGGCCAGGCCCCTGAAAATCTCATTGAGGGCCCGAAAAGTCGTGCCAGGGGCCACTGAAAATCATGCCGTGGGCCCTAAAAGGTCGGGCCGGGGCCCGTTAAAACCACGCTGTGGGCCACAAAAGGTCGGGCCGTAAGCCCTGGAAATCACGCTAGGGCCCAAGACGTCTCACCGGGCTCTTGAAAATGACGCTGGGAAGCCAAAAATACGATACAGGCCCCTGAAAATCACGCTGGGGTCCAAAAGGTCGGACCGGGATTCCTGAGAATCGCTTTGATCCCCCCCCTCCCCCAGTTGGACTGGGGCACCTGAAAATCACGCTGGGGACAAAAAAAGTCGTGTCGGTGTCCTTGAAAATTGCACAGTAGCCCCAAAAAGACGGGTCGGGCCCCGGAATATTGCGTTGCGGATTTCAAAAGTTCGCGCTTGGGCCCGTGAAAATCACACTAGGGGCTCGACATGTCGCACCGGGGCCGAAGCGTCCCATCGGGACACAAACAAATGAAGCCGGGTCAACAACAAAAAAATCCAGACGTGAAAAATCACTCTGGGTCCCAACAATCGCGCCAAAAGCTCGCAAAACGTATTGGGTCCCCAAAAGCGTGTCGAGGCCACTAAACCTCGCACTACGGATCCAAAAAAAATGACGCCGGGGCCCAAAAATCGCACTGGGATAAGAAAAAGTCGTATCGCAGCCTTTGAAAATCACACTGGGGGCCCAAAAGATCGCACAGGAGCCCGAAAATTCCCAGCTTCCCCACAAAAATACATTTTTACACGGAATATCACTCTGGGGTCCAACAAATCGCGTCAATGACCACCAAAAACCGTCGGACCATGGAGAAGAAACTTGCCGAGCCACCGAAAAAATCGTACCGGGAGCCTGAAGAATCGTACCCGGACCAAAAATATCGCGCAGGGGCCTTGAAAAAAATATAATTCGGCCTGAAAAATCGTACCTTGACTCGATCGAATTAAGACATCGACACCCAAGCATCGGAAAATTAAGAACATGTCCCAAAATAAAATTATCCGAAGGGTCATTCTACTCTGAAGGGTGCCATCGGCTGCAAAAATAAACTCGACGAGTAACCGCAGTGGCGTACCAAAGTGGAAAATGCCCCCCCTCCATCATGAGCGGGATGGGCTTCCAAGAATCGTACCGAGGTCCCAAAAATCCGGCTGAGGCCCAAAAAGTTTGCATCTGAGCCGTCCGAATTCGCGTGGAGGACTCCGAATTTAATAGAACGGGTCCAGAAAACTCGCGCCGTGGCCGGGCCGGTCTTTTGCGCAGGGGCATCAAAATGGCGCTTGGCCCTCTGCTAAGTATAACGCGTCCCGCGAACTCCCGACGGGCCCCAAAATATCGCGTTCGGGACCAAAATGCCCGTCGGTAGTCCAAAAAATGTGTGTCATGGCATCAAAAACTCCCTTCGGTGCTCTCAAATGTTGGGGTCGAGGGTCCCAAGTAAGCACAGCGTTGCCACAAAATCACATAGGGACCCGAAAAAGATCAAGCCTCAGCACTCCAAAGTAAGGAGTAATAAAAAAAATGTCTGAGCCTTGAAGATCACTCTGGCACCAGCACCAGATGCTTAAAAAAAAAAGGCGTGTAGCACCGAAAAATACGTACGGCAGGTCTCAAAATCTCAAAATATGTGGCGCCGGGGGGGGGACCGCATGAGGGCTTCAAAAACCGACTGGGGCTCGCAAGCAGCGACCTGGACCTAAAAAAAAAATAAAAATGCCGGACACTAAATAAACACATCACGGTATTCGAAAACGCGCCGGTACATATAAAAATGTATCGGTGCACAAAAAAGCAACAAAACCCTGGCAAGAGCCGGGACCTCAAGAATGTGCCGGCCCCTATAAAAAAATGGCTGAAGCCATAAAACACATCCATAGACGAAGAAGAACGTAACGGATAAAAAAAGAACAATGAGCCAGGGCATCGGTTTGATAGCCTAATTTGCGAGCATATTTAACCAAAGAGATGAAGTGCATCAAGGCTCAGCGTGTACCGGATTTCTTAACCACAAGCAAATGTGGGAAGAAGACAGCTAATCATCAAATTGAACTTATCGAATTCCCCAGCGAACCCCCATGCGAAGCATAACATCGCGTAAAATATGGCGCAAGACTATCATATGGTAGCAATTAGCAAATCGTAGGAGGCCTAGCAGAAACGGTAGAATCGCATGAAGTGTGGCGAATGCGCCGAATGCGCAAGGCGGGCGTATACGGGCGCAACGTTGGCGTGGTGCCGACCAGGTGTTATGAACTAGAGTACCTGGAATTGGAAACTTTTACATTTTATAGTGATATGTACAGGTATAACTTTTGCAGTCTGAGGTGACTTACCAAGGGATACCAAAAGAAAAAACCATCGAACAGGGTCGGGGAGTTAGGACTGAAATCCGGTGACTCAGAGACGATGGTGATAGGCTGGGTTCCCTCCACAGGACAATTAAGTTGGTCACTAATTATATAATTAAAAAAATAAAAGGACCCTTTTGAAAACTAGTGGTCGAAATACGGTGCCTTTAGTAGTGGTTTAGTTTAGTTGCCTTTAATTTAGTTGGGCACCCTCCAAATCCGTTTTCCCCCTCACATAGCGCAAACTCTAGGTTCGCCACATGGGGGAGTAGGGTTTAGGTTTGGGTTTGCGCCGAATGTTGGCCTCCCCAAAACAGGTGAGGTAGATCCGCCGGTGACGCCATATTGTACTGATTAGGTATAAACAAGAAATCACACCTAGTTAAAATTCCTTAGAGGAGGCCCTACTTTATACCACTCCATTTTAGACGGACGGACTTCCGTAAGACTTGAGACACACGCGGTGTCCAACGAGCATTAACGCGCTTAACGGGCTTTAGCGAAACTCGGAGGAAGCACTTCGGTCGTTGATCTCCGATGCGTATGATACTGTCGTGATTAATATCTAAAGCTTGTCTAGCAATGGGTGGAAATCGTGTCAATTTGTCATTGCAAGAGCAGAGGTGGTGATTCCTTCCCAAAAGATCCATTACTCCGAAAAGCATGGCTTGCCAAAATCAGTGGCGGAGCCAGGATTTGGCCAAGGAGGAATGTATAATTGAAGCGTCTCGTGAACTTTGGTGCCCAACTCTCTCGCTCGGAGTGCCCGTCATGAACTATTTTGTCGAGCGGGGTGGGGAGGGGAAGTAAAAAATGCATGGGCTATAATACAAGTAGCACCGTAGCTTATTTGCCCGGGAAACAGTTTTCCGGTTAACATAACTTACCTAACGGGTCGAATGGCAATTGGTTATGATAACAAAGAATAGCACACCTTGTATGCTACTATTTTATGGTGTCGCCACATTTAATAGGCCAGCATTAGGAGCCATTAGTGGCGCTGGACGAGCGGGAGCATGCACCTTATTGTCCCCCAGTATTAGTGCAAGTGTAGGAATTTGGGGAATTAGTGACATCAAATGTGACAATTCTGGGCAATGCATCCACAATCGGTATGCGAGCCTCATGTCTGGCGAAGAAGCTGGTTTAGAAATAGAACCTGCAGTTTTTGCGTATTCGTGATGTACTCATCACGAGCAGGGGCGGTCCGCCAATTAAAGCACGTTAGGCAGTTCCTCATCTGAGTGGAGCTGGAAAGTATTCTTAGGTATTACTTTCGTACAAAAGAATGTTTTAATCCACTGGGAAATAGCACAATTGAAAGTCGTATCCGTAGCTTGAGGGCTTCTTTATCAGCCTGAGGCTCGCTGTCAGCTCTGAGCCCCTCTCCATTAGCGTGAGCTACAGCCGACCAAAGGGCTCTGTACGTCAGCCTCGTGACTCCCATCTGTCGATTCTGAGACTCTCTCACGGCTCAGGACACTATGCGTCCGTGCTCTTCAAAATCTTGCATCTCCCCTATCACGCAATGGTCCTACTGCGCGGCTTCGGCCCCCATCGGCCAGGGGCTCTTCATACAGGTTATCCGCCCTCTCCGACGGCCCGGGGTCCTCCCGTGGCTAGGGGTCGGAGCAGTCGGAGCAGGGCCCTCCTTAGCGATCCAGGGCCTCCTATGTCAGGGTCCTCTTTCCAACTTGAACCCCGTCTATCGAGAAGGCTTTCACGAAGCCTAGCCAAGGGCCCTCAACATCTTCCCGAGGGCACTCTTGGTTGACTTGGAATCTCCTGAAATTGGGAGCAAGAAGCAGCCGTAAACCCGGCTAATGCCCGTTGTAAACACTCCCATAAACGTCTGCCGGAGCCGCCCGACAACACTGATTGAAATGGGTTGCGTCAGTGTTTTTTCTGTTCGAATGTTTAGCTGTCAACTAATAGATGTCAAATGCTGTTGATATGACGCCATAAATTGACATCTGATGACAGTTTGATCAGATTGACGAATAAGTTTCGAGCATAAACGTGAAGAGTGTCGGTAGCTCAGTGGCTAAGCTGAGCGTCTGGCATACCAGAGGTGGGGGGTTCGATTCCCTGCGATACCCGCGTTCCTGCTAGGGTGAGAGGCAGGCGACACCACATGGTCTCAGCTGCTGAGTGCGTCGTAAAGCCACAATCCATCTATCCATCCCGAGCATAACCACAAGACCGCAGCTGGTTGCTGGTTGAACTCGATAGGTCCTGGGGTACTTATGCATTGGGTTGGTTGATCGCATATGCGACGTCGCGCAGTGGCGGAGCTGGTGAGTGGTCGTGGTTCGATTTTTTCAGGTTTGTGACGGCATCTATATGCAGGGGCGTCGATTTGTATCCTTTTGTGGGGGCCATGGCCCCACCAATGTTGATCTTGGCCCCCCAATGTTGATTTCCCCCCCCCCCCAATAACCTATGCTATTTGTATCCTGATAAAAAAGTTAAAGAAAAAAAGAAAAGAAAAAACACCATGCTTGGTACATAGAAATCGTAGTTGATGTTAACCAGCACATTTTGTATTGAAAAGAAACAGATTTGGATAAGATAGTGGACTGACTCCTCCACATTTTGCTACAAAATTCAAAATTGTGTGCAAAAAAACAAAATAGCTCGATTTCCCTCCACTGTGGAAGGACAACTAACATCATAAAATGTTGAGATTAGCTGATGCTGATGCATTTTAAACCAGATTGTCCCAAAAAAAATGCTCAGCCACAAAACAACAATTGCATTGTCATACTGATGTTTGTATACACCACCAATGGCAAAACCACATGCATATGGAGCAGGATTTATTCCATTCTCAATTTCCACTCATTGTCAAACTTGCATACAATCCAGTCCAGTGAACAACAATCACGGTTATCATTGAGATTGTGGATATACAAACTATAATTATCTTCAACAGCCCACCAATCACACTAATAGCTTGATATTTATCTGGTACCTACCTACCTAGGTACATGCCCAGTGTCAATGTCAATGTGCATGTATTCAATATTGATATGGGAAAACCCAGTCTCAAACTTAACCAACGAAAGCCATGTGTGAGCCAGTCTGCCCGCTTATGATACCATGAAAGACAAAACTCAGCAATAAGCTGCATGGACACTGCATTATAATTGATATTCCTGAAGAAAGCAATAGGTACTAAGCTATGGCTCACATGACTTCCAAAGCAGACCTTAAAAGGTACACCAAAATTCGCCTTCAAGCCTTGGTGACGTCACAGATTTTTCCTCATAATGATCTGTTCCCGCGACCTCATCCGGAATAGGTTCAGCGTCCATTTCCTCTATCGGCCGTTCCCGCGCCTCATCCGGAATTGGTTTACCCTCATCGAACCTCAACCGGATCAGAAAAACCTGATCCGGCCGGTCGGCGGTTGAGGAAGGAATACGACAAACGTGCCGCAACAATGGCGTTCAGCATCAAATAATTTTTTAACCTGGCTTGGGGCAGGAGCACAGTCATTGGGTTGTATAATTGGCACTTTGGCATATGTATTTAATCATTGGCACTCCTCCATCAGTGGCTGATGGAGGAGCTCCTGGAAGACCTGGAAGACCTCCACTGGCCGAAGCTCAACCTATTCCGGATGAGGGCGCGGGAACAGACCCATATATTTTGCAGAAATTGGTAGCATCAGGCATGTTTAAATTTCGTTGCGCATGGGGGGAAGTGATTTTTTAGGCGTGCCGGACCATAAAGGTCATCTGCGCCGCCTTTAAAGTGAGTACGTTACATATCTGCCTATAAAAGCGAGTGTTTGCGATCAAGGTGCAGGCAGGTGGACATTTACGTTAAGGAAACTTTACGTTATAGTTTGTGTGATATTTTAGGTGCTGAAGGCGGAGGCTGGGATGGGGACATCTCCCTGATGTCTAAATGGTTTTAATTTTACTTTACTCCTCCACAATATAATTTGTAGTTTGGGTGCGGGCTGCGCATGAAACATACGAAGTTTATGCATTGCCCATATAGTTTTGCACGTTATATGATTTTTTTTCGACAAAATGGAGGACTACCCTGCATTTGTATTTTGCATGCTGGCGCAGCTAGGCATAGTCCGAGAATGGTTGAACCTAACCTAACCTAGCCTAACCTCCCTTTGGAGAAAAGAAAATCAAAAGAATAAAATTAGCAAAAGCTAAAGCATTTTATTTTCTGAATTTTCAAAATTTCAAAAATTTATTTTCAAAATTTAAAAACCTTACCCAACCTAACCTAACCTAACCTAACATGAGTTGCTCTTGAAGAAAAAATTATTGGTAAATTTGCAGTTTAAGGGATTTTTATTTGTATTTTTTGAATTTTTCTTCAGAATATCATGTTCATGAAGGTAACTAAGATGATGGGACCACTATTTTCTGTGCAATCGCTTTTTATTGGATTTTTTTAAAACTAATTTTCGGACTCAAAAAGCCTAAACTAACCTAACCTAACCAAACCTAACCCATTTGTTTGCTTTATGGAAACAAATGTGTGTAAATATTTGTCTTGTTGCCACCTTAAAGCACAAAAATACCGGTTTGGTTAGGTTAGGCTAGTTTAGTTTTTTAAGTTGAAAATACAAATATAAAATTTCCCAAAATTTTCAAAAAAAATCGTTAATTTTTCCTTCAAAAGCAACTGACGTTAGGTTAGGCTAGGTTTGGTTCGGTTTTCTAATTTATAAAATTTTCAGAGAATATATTGCTTAAAATTGTTTTCTTTTTATCCAAAGGGAGGTTAGGGTATGCTAGATTAGGTTACGTTTGTTATTGTCATTAGGTTATCGTATGGATAATGAGTGAATCCATACCATTCCCACTGGAGTCTAAAAGCTCCATCATAACCTTACTTCTATAGCGTATATCACAAGAACCCATCTCGATTCTACTGCTCACTCAGGACACTATAGAAATCAATTCATGAAAGCGTTACTTCATTACCTGCATTGTTAATGTAAACAGAAATAAGTCCTTTGAACCATATGTAATCCCATTCACAGTGCTGCTCCATCCACTTCCAACTCCAACCCTGACCAAACTTCAGGAGCGCATCCATCTCCAAAGCAGCCTGCGGAACAAGGTATGTATTGCAGGAAGAGTACTATGATCTGAATTCCATGGTATCCCTGTTGCCTAATAGTCCATCCTTGCCTATCCATGTAGGAGATGTTTGACTTTCCTCAAACTGTATGGATAACTTGGGAGTTGAAATCACGTGTGAGTGATAAAACAGATGAGCTATTCCTATATGCTTATGTTGCAGAATTGCATGGCACAGTAACATGCCGAATGGGGAGGGGACATTGTGGGCAGTTGCCCCCTGACAGGTTGTGGGGCCCCCAAGAATCGTGTCGAGCTCCTGAGCAAAAAAAATTGCGCCAGTCTCCTTAATAATCCCGTTTGGGCCTCCAATAATCGCACCGGAGCCCCGTAGAATCGCACTGGGGCGAAAACGTCGCGCAGGGGCTTCTGAAAAGGACGCTGGGGCCTCAAAAGTTCCCACCTGGGCCACAGAAAATCACGCTGGGGCTCGAAAGAGTCGTGCTGGGGTTCAAGAAAATCATGACAGATGCCACAAACGGTCGGGCCGGGGCCCCGGAAAGTCACGCTGAGCCTAGGGGTACCAATAATTCTCGTCCGGATCCCTGAAAATCACGCTAGGGGCATGACAGGTCGCACCGGGGCTTCAAAAGTATCATTGTGATCACCCAACACATGAAGCCGGGGCAACGAAAAACAGTCCCGACATGGAAAATTATTCTGGGGTCCCAATAACCACTCCAAAAACCCACAAAACGTGTTGGGCCACCAAAAACGTGTCCTAGCCACTAAAGCTCGAGCTAGGGATCCCAACAAGTGACCACGGGGCCCACAAATATCGCGTTCGGGGCCCAAAATTCCGTCGGTAATCCCAAAATTTAATATTCGGTAATCAAATGCGTACCGAGACAGGGCCTTACAATATGCGCTGCAGCTCGAAATAAACACACCGGGAGCGCTAAGTAAAAGCATAACGGAGGCCCTCAAGGCACACCAGGGCCATCAGACCGCACGGGGCCTCAAAAACAGGCTGGGTCCTCAAAAAAGGGAATTGATCGTAAACAAGGAACAAATAGACCGGACACTAAATAAACACATCGGTGTCTTCGAAAACGCGCCGATACCACACAAATATCATCGGTGTATAAAAAGGCAACAAAGCTGTAAAAAAGAGCCGGGTCTCAAACATGTGCCAGGCCCCTAACAAAAATTGGCTGGAGCCCTGAAACACATCCATAGAAGAAGAAAAACGCAACGGGTAAAAAACGAACACCTAGCCAGTGTCACGGCTCGGTAGCCAATCTGGGAGCTTATTTAACCAAAGAGATGAGGTGCAACAAAGCTCAGTGTGTCTCCTGATTTCTTAATCACGAGAAAATGTGGGAAGAAGAGAATTTATATACAAAGAGAATACACCGAATTGAATTTATCGATTTTTTTCCAGCGAGCCGCCATACCAAGCATTCCACATGTCAAATGTCGCACCAGACTATCATGTAACAGTAATTAGCAACCGGAGAAGCGCACGTAGAGTGGCGAATGCGCCAACTGCGCAAGGTGGGTGTACACGTGTAGTGTGTGTTTCAGCAGTGTGAGTTCAGCAGTGTTCAGCAGAGTGTACACGTGTTTCAGCAGTGTGAGGTGACTTCTTAAGGGATACCAAAATACAAACCTTCAAACAGGATGGGGGAGTTAGGGTTGAAATCCGGTCATTCAGAAATAATGGTGGTAGATTTGGCCCCCTCCACAGGACAGTTCATTTGGTCACTAATTATTATATAACAAAAATATAAAGAACCCCCTTTGAAAAAAAATATTGGTGGAAATCCGGGGACCTTTTTAAATGGGGGTAGTTGGGCACCTTCCAAGTCAGTTTGCCCCCCCCCCCCTCTCGCAAATCCTAGGTACGCCACTGCCATGGCATGGCATAATTTAACCTGTTGATGGCTATGATCAGCCGCAATGGACGGTGTATTCCGCGGCCCCGGTCCGCCACAGTGGACGATGTGCTTTGCAGCCCCGATTCGCCACAATGGACGGTGTAGTCCACGGCCCTGATCGGCCACAGTGGACGGTGTGCTCCGCGGTCCCCGTCCGTTACAATGGACGGTGTACTCCACGGCCCTGATCTATCCGCCACAGTGGACGGTTTGCTCCGCGACCCTGATCCACCACAGTGGATGGTGTACTCCGCGGCTCTGATCCGCCGCAGTGGACGCTATGCTTCGCGGCCCTGGTCCGTCATAGTAGGTGTGCGCCACGGCACCGGTCCACCACAGTGGACGGTGTACTCTGCGACCCTGGTCTGCCACGGTTGATGATGTACTCCGCTGCCCTGGTCCGCCACAGTGGACGGTGTGCTCCGCGGCTCCGGTCCGTTACGGTGGACCATGTGCTCCGCGGCACCGGTCCGCCAGAGTGGACGGTGTGCTTCGCGGCTCTGGTCCGCCATAGTAGAAGGTGTGCTCCACAGCCCCGGTCCGCCACAGTGGACGGTTTGCTCTGCGACCCTGGCCCGCCACAGTGGACGTCAGTCCCGAAAAACGAGGTGTTCCTGGATTTTTGCCATCCATAGCATTATCCTCTTCGCAAAATTATCCTCCATGTTGTTTCCTCCATGCATTTTCAATGTGGACGTCCGATGGTGTTGTTCGACAATGAATTGCCCTGTGGTAAAGTGCTCAAGATTCACCTGAAACTTCAAAGTGAGATTCTGATGCCAAGGTTTGAAGGAAAATATCCTCTCCGTATTCCATCACTCAGAAGTTGTCCTCTCGTCACCCAGGATTGCAAAGTATAAATCCAACCCTGGTGGACGGTGCGCACTCCACAGCCCTGGTGAGTCACAGTTAACGGTGTGGGATTAGTCACGGCTTTGCAACATCTTTCCGAGCAGTTTTGTGTGCATTAGTTGTCACCTTCTCCGCTTCTACCGTTCACCTTACCATTAATAGGTACCAATGTCACCCATGTATTAATATTTCCCAATTCGTCACAGCAATTGAATCTGCTTGAGCCACAGCTGCTCTTGTTGTACATTTCGAGCGATGAATATTGATGCCATCAGAAAAGCAAATTATGTCAGCAGTGAGACTGACCTTACTACCACTAGGGTAATGATTACAGGTACTAACAGCAGCGCGGCTAGAAATGCCTTTGGGTGCGGCACCCTTGTGGCCTTATTCGTGTCCCTCGCACCTATATGAAGACTCCTTACGTCTGTCATGTGTTCCTACTGTCCAACATTTTGCACCTCTTTATATTTGCCCTTTATATGCTTTATATTTGTTTATATGATAAGGTCCGGTCACACGAAGTCGGGTCATCTCGGATCATTGTTCACACAATGTCATGGTGTACTACTTCGGTGGCTCTAGAACTGAATTAAAATTTCAATTCACAAGGAGCAGTTGCATTCGGCATCAGACGACATTGCGGGCGCAATGTCGCTAAGGCAGCTGACGCGCACAAAAATCCCAACTCCACACACAAGACCGCAGTGTAGAATATGCATAATACTTGACCTGACCTAACACCATTGACCTTGTCACATCTGTGAAAGCCGAATGTCTATATCATTCTTTCATCATGTTCTGCACGAATAGTTTTCCCCTTACTGCGATAACAAGAGAGAGCATTTGACCTGACCTCCGTTTAGTAACCTTGGCCTTTATTAAAATTTTGGGAAAGCAGTTATTTGATTTGATGAAAGAACAGTATGATCTTGATTTGGTGTTGCTATGCTGCAACCACTGCGAATCTCGGCATTTTGGAGATTTGGGAATATTATTCTCCTTGATCCGTCCCAAGTCAATTTCAAGGGGAATTAGAAATCAAATTGGTGAATGAGGTCAAGAATGCAAATATGGTGGGGGTCCAAGCACCACCAAAGGTATAGAAAACTCCGCACTTAACCTTTTCGAGGGAAAGGATTGAAAATACTAACAGGGCTGCAGTAAAAATGCCCCTATTGCGACACACCTGGTGCGGGTACCATTCCAATTCCGCCGATTTGAAAACTACTTCGATTTCTGCCATTATTCCCACTTTCCGAAGTTTTGTACTTTTTATTTCCGATTCTAGCAAAGGAACTATTCTAGCCGACATATCCATTTCAAAACCGTCGGATGGCACTTCTGGGAATCTCCTGGGCTGACCTTTTTGGACTCCTTGGCCGGGACCGGAGAGGCATGTACCCGGTGTGTCCTACTCTTTCTCTTGGCTGCGCCATTGGGTACGGGTGGAGTTTTTAGATTGTTGTTTTAAAAAAAGTAGTAGGACGATTGCGCTGATTGATGTCTATGATCCGTTGTGCATTTTAGTTTGCTTGGTGTCGTGTGTGGTGACTGACTAGACTCGGCGGTCACGATGACTACATCAATGCACATGTTTGATCAGAGGACATTGTTTTCGATTTATATGCTTTTGTGGGGGCTGTGCCCCCTCCCCGACCCCGAATTCGCCCCACCCAAACTTTGGCTTCGCCCTCCCTAATGTTAGGCACCAAGGAAATACCTTCACCCATCGTCATCACAGTTCAGGCCTGCTGTGCTCCGATGCTCCGTCAAGGCCGATGTGTTTTAGCCTGCATATGGGCGCAGAAATATTTTACTTAGGCCGGTGTATATTTGTTGGTGTGTAGAGTGAGGGGAGGGTGACGGTAACGTTGACGATGACGATGACGTTGACGATTACGATGGACCCGAGTCCATTCTATGACTCTGTAGTCGCATGCTATGACTCAAAGTTTTTATGTTGACATGTACTGTGTACTGCTCTTTTGCTTATGCGACTTCACCTGTTACTGGACGATTTTGCCCGTTGGCGAGGATGCTGAATAAACATAAACATACACATCGTAAAATACAAAATCAGAATTATTGAGGTCTGAAAAAATAGTGGGCGAAATCCGATGAGTTTTTATTTGGGGGGGGGGGGGTCTAGTACGTTGACACTTCGGCCCCCGCAATGTTTTTCAAAAATCGACACCCCTGTCTATATGTGTACTGTAACACCAAGCGTGCCGATTCCATTCCGCTAAATCTGTCGATTATCATCTTGAGAAGAGTACTTCAATTTGACGTCATTTACCTGTGCGCGCCACATTCGGCTATATTTCGAGTAATGGCCTTGAAACAACGCTAAGGCCGCTAAGTAATAATGTAGAGGGTTACCGGTTCGGTGAGGCTGGGTTGTTGGCAAAATAGTTTGTCACCAACTGAAAGCATGCATTTTCCAAGGAAATGAACATTGCCATCGTCGTAATCACATTGAGAAGCGTGTGTGCATATTGTCTATTATTGTGCCTTAAGGTAGGTAGGTAGGTAGTACCGGTATTATTGCAGATCAAGGTAGCTTGATTTTGTGGATTTTTTCTCGAATACGGTGTCTTTTAACGTGATTAAGACGATATGACCACTCATTTTCTCTGGAAATGATTACTTTTCAGTTGGCAAAGAAATACGTGATCATAATCTTCACTCTACAAATAGGTATAGCAAATGGTGTATAATTGTCCATACAAGGTGTGTCACAGATGTGATAAAGAAGCAATTAAACACTCCATGTACTCAATTCAATACTCTCACATCAAAAACCTTATGTTTCTACCTTAATTCCCCATTCATTCCAGACACAACATTTGCAACCACATGTCCAGAACCCTTGATCATGGCAGGAAGTGCCTTGCTATGCTGTTAGCGTTAATGGCAGCACTAACAATGTTTGCCAAGATTTGATGGTGTCCTGGCAGAAAAGTTTGTTTGGGATAATTCTGGTTGTTTTGGTGGTAAATTTGGAGATCAAGGTAAAATTTCATCCTTTATTTTTTTTTAATACAATGTTTTTGATGTGGTCAAGACGATGTGACCTTTCAATTTCTCCACAAATGATTACTTTTAAGTCAATGGCTGTCGTCATAGGCACGATATGGAGGAAATGTGCTACAATATTAATGGCATTTTATGAGTTAACTCTGCAAACAGGTACATACCTTAATGGGATCATCCAGGCTGTAGCTTGTTGTTTTGTACCTTGATGGTGTCAGACTGACCAGCATGGCATTCTGACTGCAGCTTATACAGCTTTGATGCTTTGAGAAGGAAATTATACATTTTGTGGCCATGGAATTCCATTAAAAACAAATACTGCAGACCTTGCAAGAATTTGAGCAAATAACCTTGCTGGGAACGACACCATGTTGCTAGAAAAATTATAATCTTGAGTGATTGTTCTCAAAAGAGAGCTTCATAATTCTGTGAAATACTGGAATGTAACCTGTACACCATGAAGCTAAACTTACACTGAAACATGGTGTATCTTGCATGTGACTGTGTCTGGTTTGTCTATTGACTTTTCTGCTCAGTTGAGAATTGAAAAATGACATATGAATAGATAAATCATAGAAAAAAATAACCTAACTTAAACTAGATTAAGGCAATGCAGTATAATATGTAAAATATATTATAGCCTAATATAATCTAACCTAACCTAGCCCAACCTAACCAGAAAACCAGAATCATCCCAAACAAACTATTTGGCCACAATGTCATCAAATCGATAATCTTCAAGTATTACCCCTCACGCTTTGTTTATATCAACAATGCATCCGAGTCACAGTCAGCTGACTACCAGTCCGCTGTTACATGAGGAGCACAAGTGCTTGCGGACCCGACGGGATCTGTATTAAGGTCATCAAATTTCTGTTCTTTTTATCGGAGAAGTGCTGCTCGACATTATAAACACATGCCTGACTACAGCTGATATCCCCTCCACTTGGAAACAGTCAATAGTAACTCCCATTCACAAATCAGGAGATCCTTCGGATCCCTCTAATTTTAGGCCCATCTCATTGGTTCCGGTTATCGCCAAAATCACAGAGAGGGTAGTGCAGAAGCAACTCTATCACTACCTGAACGCAAACCACCTACTGGCCCAAACTCAGCACGGCTTCAGACCACGCCACTCTCACGGAAACCGCTCTGATCTCAGTCTCGGACAAATTACTAGCAGCAATGGACCGTTCGGAAGTAGCTCTCCCTTTGCATTCTGGACCTCAGTAAATGCTTCGACGTAATAGATCACACCAAACTGCTCACTAAACTAGAACTCCATGGAATTGATACTGACTGGTTTAAGGCTTATCTGGGAGGTCACACGCAGGCTGTTAGCATCTCAGATCAACGCGGAATCAGGCATCTCTCCTCCTTTCTTCCTAACAACATAGGTGTGTTTCAAGGCTCATCACTAGGTCCACTCCTCTATTGCATCTTTTCGAACGACCTCAGTTTGCACGTCCCGGTAGCACACGTCACTCAGTTCGCAGACGACACCCAGGTCCTCATCTCTGGTCGCAAATCTGATCTCCCCAAATCTGATAAATCAGATGGAGACATGTCTGAACCAACTATACGACTACTTCCTGGATAACGGTTTGAAGGTAAACCCGACCAAAACTCAAGCTTCTCACGTTCGGATCGCGTCAGAATCTTCGCAATATTACCCCGATACGAGTGTGCTTTAGGGACGCTGTGATATATGAAAGTCATTCGTGTAGGAACCTTGGGGTGACATTTGATCGCCACATGTCGTGGGATTCCCATGTAGCTGCCGTGGTCCGCAAGTGCACTGGATTCCTTATGGCCCTGAGCCATCTGCATCACCATCTGCCAACCAGTACCCTCTTCACTATAGTCAATAGCCTAGTTATATCCAATATCCGCTACTGCATAATCTGTTTACGGGAACGAGTCGGCAGCAAACATCCACAGACTAGACAAGATCATTAACTTCGCCACTAGAGTCGTGTCAGGTCTACAAAAATGTAATCATATTTCTGATGCCCGTAACGAGTTGGGTCTCCTCACCGCAGCTGATCTGCATCTATTTCACAGCCTTACTTTGCTCCACAAGATCATTCTGACGGGTGAGCCAACGCACATTGCCGGTCAAATCACTGCAAACTCTACCATGCGAAACCGTCATACGCGTGCAGACGACCACCTGCACCTGCCAGCCATACACAGAGAGGCGGGCCGCAGGAGATTTCTCTACTCCTCTGTCTTCCACAATAACAAACTCCCTACTGAAACAAAAACACATGTCTAACTTCAAGAAACATGCACTAGCTTATCTCCACGAGCAACACTAGTTCCACAAAAAAACTTAAAATGAATTTGTGTACACTATGAACTCACCTCTAGGCCATCGCTTTCCTATCACTTCTATAAACTACTCGTTTATAGCTCGTGTTGCAAGCACGGTGTGCAGTGCAGATAGTGATATGGGTATTGTATGATGTTGGTGTATGAATGTTCGTTGCGCATCTGCTCCCACTATTGACCACAAATCTATCCTTTCTTTGTAAATATCTGTGAGTTATACCCAGACTGTCCATAGCCACTATACGTGGAGGGCATGAATCGTGAAATAAATAAATAAATAAGTACTGCTGTATCTAAACATTTATGTCATAGGTTTGGATCACTTAGCTTGTGGGCACCATCACACCAGGTAGGAGCCACTGTGGGTGCACTTGGACCCACCCTCAAGGGGTGCACTTCTCTCAGAGGGGGTGATACCCACTGGAGCTGTCAGTTGCTAGGAGCATTTGTGGATCCAGCGGGCCTGGCCCGGAAAAAGGTTTTTATTCTTCGGATTTCGGCAACATACATATTATACATCTTTATAAATGCAATGTTTTTTCTAAGAAATGTGTCTAGAAGGTGATAAAACTCCCAATGGTCTGACTTCCTGAAGTCAGGCTGTGCGGTGGAAGGGTGAGTGAGCATATGGGGCATAGTTGGACTTATCTAAGGGGCGCCTTCTTCCTATCAAGGCATCCTCCGATCAGAGGGCAAACACCCTCATTGCTATCCCATCGCTCCATCATTGGTACTACAGTATTATTATATGGTACAGTAGTTTTTAGAAAGCTACTAATCGAGTTTCACCCTGTAATAATCCATCAGTATTTGGTAGTTTATGTTGTCTATTTTGTTATCAGTTCAGTAGCACAGGAGATGTCTCAAAGTTAGGGGGCGGGGGCGGGGGAGAGCCACTTCGAAGTCGATTCTTTCTGTACAAAACCTACCAGGTTTATGCTTTATACTATTGGCGGAAGATCAGAGTGCAGAATCTGCCACCCCTCGCCCCCCCCCACCTTACCACCAACATAAATATGCTTAGCTGAAGAGAGATTGGACAAAAAACGTCCTTAATTAGTATTACAGCTATTTATATTTTGCAAAGTTACTCAAGATGAAAGGTGCTCTTTGTCCCATCGGCGCCAATGCTGTATTAATTACTCTTCTACCAAATATAGATGCAACCATATTAATGCCAGAAAATAACAGTGTTCTAGATAATACGGACTAGTACATTTGGGTGTGCAGTGGGACTAAATACTTTTCAAAATTGCATCATAAACTGCGTACTAGTGACCTAGCCTTTGGCCTCGAGATGTTATGATCACAAAGCTCCCCCATTTAAATATTCTTCGGTCATGTGTTAATATTGGAATTTGTATGATGGATTTATTGCTTTAAGGTGGAGGTTCTCAGCTTAACATAAACTAATGTGTGCGCGAACTGTTGCCGAAGTGATGCAGGAGATCAGCGTCGTAGTCAAGCTGTCGAGACTGTCTCCACAGTTCCGCAGTCCACGAGCCTGCAGTCGGAATCCACGGCCTGGTGACTAGCAGGGAGATCACAAGGACAGCTGCTTTTCAGTTTTGGTGAGCTTTTGCATCAACCAAGTACTTATTGTGGAGAAAGAAAACTTCAAGTGATTGTTGTACATCTATATCTAACCTTGTGGTCTTTCCTATAATCTAGCACATTTGCTTCATGGTGCTCTCAAGTGCACATGTTTACATTATTGGGCAAATGTGCATGGGTATTACTTTCTGACACCCCTTTTGTGATGCATGTCTCCAACCCAATGCTGAA
>JAOTOM010004353.1:157500-270260 GCA_034440615.1 Ashinkailepas kermadecensis | reverse complement strand
TTTATCAGCATGGGGTTACCGCTGACCCCCACATCGCCCTCTTCGTGCCACCACAGTGCCTGTAGCGTCCCATTTGCTCTGGTGCCGCTGACCCCCCACCTCGTCCCCGTCATGCCACCGACAGCGTCTGTAGCGTCCCACCTGCTCTGGTGCCGCTGACAGCATTTGTGGGTGCCGCCTGGTGTCGCCAACAGGGCCGATGAGGAGGTGGACAAGAGCATCGAGAACTTCATCACCATGCGGCGCTGTCCGCCCTGGCTGAGGAGCGTGTTGGCCTGGGGCACGGACGGGCGATTTCGCTTTCTGCCGACCCTGCTGCGAGGTCAGCAGGTCGGGGGGGGACACGCGAGTGGCGGTCCTCGTCCCCCGCGCGGTGGAGCAGGAACTCTTGACGTGGTCGTGATCGTGTCACGTGATAGGATGTCGGCTGGCTGCGCCTGAGTCCGCGTGGGGTCGTGAAGCGAGACTAGGCGCGTCCCGATTGTTACGAGAAGGTAGCGAATGGGCTGTCGTGGCACGAAGCACGCCATTCGGCTGGCCGCACCTGGCCTGCTGTCCTGCTGTGCGGAGGTGCATTGCTCGCCGTGGTGCAGGTGGCTCGCCTGTCGAAAGTGCGCACTCGTCGCCGTACGTGGAGGGTGACGTCGACCGGCAGCCGTCCGTGGGATGGGTGGGATCGGTGACGATCGACAACATGATTGTTGATCACGGTCTGATTCAGATGCCACACACGACGTTTGCCTTTCCATTTTTTAGCTTTCCCTGTTTTTTTTGTCAAAAAATATTTTGTCAGGAAAAAATATCGTGTTTTCCTTAAAAGAAGGCAGCCCCACAATTAAGTTCTTGCCTTATTGTAAACGTACAAGTGCAAACATTACAGAAATGCAACCCCGGTCTCACCTACTTCCACTTCAGTACTTTTACTACATTTGACACTATTAGTAACAGGCTAATAGGTCAGGCGCCTCCAGGCCAAATCTCTTACTCCTAGACATTGTGGTGGGCTCCAGTTTCGCGGGTCTGAAAGAGGAGGCGGCTACGACTGCATATCTACCGCAACCTACCTAAATTCTAGTAACTTATTTTATAGGTTCAGCATTTATAAGCTGTTCATTTAGGAAGGAAGAATAACCATTTCAATTTTCTCTTTGCCGAAATGTAGATATTGGGGAAGTTCAAAGAAGTAACCAAAAATATCAGTTTCAATTTTTATACTTGGGAACATCGTAACTGCCAGATTTTTTTCATGGGAGTCCATATACATAAAACTATGGGTGCCTACATGGAGCCATGCAGGCACCCAACATAGTAATAGAAGTCAATAGTGAAAGATGAAAACCTTTTCATATTTTGGTGCCACAAAAAGAAGAGCGAGAAATGTTTCCACCTAAGCCAATAAACTTCACGAATTAACACGCGCACTGGAGGGGGGGGGGGGCGAAATCCGCCCACCCCTCCGGTTTTTCGCAAATAACTGCAAATTTTACCGGTCGATATACGCCATTTTCGGTGTACCTGCTTGAAATGAACGGCGCGTCGTTTAAAGCAAGAAAAATGGAAATCGGCCGAAAATTTTTCAAGTTAGGGGCCGCTAAAGTCAAAAAATGTTATAGCGCCAGACCACAAAAATCGGCGCTGATGCGCTTCCAGTATACTGACAAAAGGGAAGTGTTCTAGGCAACACTAGCGACTTATTTGATGCATATTGATATGCTGTATAGTTTCAAGGTTATGTTGGTCACCAAGGTCAAGTCAGGTCAAGTTCATGACAGGTTAATGGAACCAAACTTGATCAACTGGAATGTTGCCATAAATGCACTGCTGGTTGTCATTTGTACTGTTTGTCATTGCGTTTCCATACTTTATTCATGTACTTCACTCCCTTCTTCACGAAGCCGATTGCTCCGAGCTGCCCGACGGAGCAGTCGGGCGGGCGGCCGGTTCCGGTAACTGGAACAGGTAACTGACCTGATAAAGTGGTGCTATATAGGTGACCTGAGGTCAAATGTTGGGTCTAGCATCTGCATCGCATCATTAGTAATGTCCAAAACATGATTGATGCCCATTTTTGAGCATTTAAACACAATCACAGCGCTCCATAACGATGACAAGCCAAGCCACGCAAAATCGGAAAATTTTGCCAATCTGACCTCATTTGACCTTGAAGATATTGACCTAAGGTCACGAAAATTGCACACAATAGAGTTCACTACCGTGCCCATCCACCCTGCGAATTTCGTTCCTCCAGCTTTACTAGGAGCCGAGATTTTAGGGGGGGGGCGGAATCCGCCCCCCCCCCCCTCCAGTGCGCGTAATTCTCAGAGGCCCTCCAGGGCGCGTGTTAAGGAAACCATTCCCCTTCGAAGGCAACCCTGGTCTACATGCCTACATAATCCATTCTCATTAAAGTCATAATCAGTTGACCATTTTGTGTAATGCTGCAGGCTTTATAAATGTATTATAATGTGTTAGATGAAAATGTATATGCCGCATCAAATGGAGTATTGCAAATAAAGAAATTATAGGGGGCAGAACGCACTGAAGGCTGCAGCAGTATAAATTGCATGAAGTATGTTCCTCAAAGATATTATCATGGAATTTCATAACACGTGATACCTAACATAGGCTGCACAACAAAAAGGGCGAAAGCATTCAATGGGCGCTATATGGCCAGTGAAGTCCATCCTCAAACAGCTCAAATCACTAGCTGTGATAGCATTCAAACGTTGGAAAAATAGTGTTTGAGTTTTTATTGAAACATTCTGAAACGATGTCCCTATATTGTATTATAGCTTTGTCGAGACCATGTCATAACAACACCACACACAATAAGGAGGCGATTTGAAGCTGCCATGGTGTGCTGTGGTGTGATGGTGTGATCTACTTGATACTAAAACACGTTCAAAGTTTACTAAGTTTTGAGAGTGGCCACAGTTTAGGGTATCAGTGAAGTTGTGTCAGAGTTTTGCTGGCGACCTTCCAGCTCCTGTTTATGAGTGTGGCCGGTGTGCTGCGCAGCCTGGAGCCGTTGCAGACGTTCAGCTGACGAGCGACTGACTTCAAGTCTGCTTCCGATGGGCGTTGCCCTCCAGTTCCGATGCGCGTTGCCCTCCAGAGACGCGGCATAACATTTTGACGTGATGCGTGCTGTGCATCGCCCGCCGCCTGTCGTCACCGGAGCAGCTTCTGCTGACTTTCCTTACGTTTGGCCGCTACCGGTAACAGCTCATCTTTGGCCGTTACCGGTGACGGTACACGTCTCACCACTACCGATCGCTGCCCGCACACGTCTCGCCACTACCGATCACTGACCGCACACGTCTCGCCACTACCGACTACTGCCCAAACGTCTCGCCACTACCGATCACTGACCGCACACGTCTCGCCACTACCGACTACTGACCGCACACGCCTCACCACTACCGACTACTGCCCAAACGTCTCGCCACTACCGACCACTGCCCACACACGTTTCACCACACACAAGTAACCGTCGCTTCCGACACTGACCGCACTCGATCTGCGGCAGCCCGGAACTCCAGCCTGGTGGAGTTCGTCGGCGTGCAGCACTCCTGGCAACAGCTGATCGCACGCGTGGTGAAGCAGTGGCGTGCCGAGCGTATTGATCTGCTGCTGATGCCCGGCTTCATCTGCCCGGCGCCACACCGCGATGTGATCAGCAGACTGACAGGTAGGTGCTGGCCAGTCCCGTACCGCGATGTGGTCAGCAGACTGACGGGTAGGTGCTGGCCAGTCCCGTACCGCGATGTGGTCAGCAGACTGACGGGTAGGTGCTGGCCAGCCCCGTACCGCGATGTGGTCAGCAGACTGACAGGTAGGTGCTGGCCAGTCCCGTACCGCGATGTGGTCAGCAGACTGACAGGTAGGTGCTGGCCAGTCCCGTACCGCGATGTGGTCAGCAGACTGACAGGTAGGTGCTGGCCAGTCCCGTACCGCGATGTGGTCAGCAGACTGACGGGTAGGTGCTGGCCAGTCCCGTACCGCGATGTGGTCAGCAGACTGACAGGTAGGTGCTGGCCAGTCCCGTACCGCGATGTGGTCAGCAGACTGACAGGTTGGTGCTGGCCAGTCCCGTACCGCGATGTGGTCAGCAGACTGACGGGTAGGTGCTGGCCAGCCCCGTACCGCGATGTGGTCAGCAGACTGACAGGTAGGTGCTGGCCAGCCCCGTACCGCGATGTGGTCAGCAGACTGACGGGTAGGTGCTGGCCAGTCCCGTACCGCGATGTGGTCAGCAGACTGACAGGTAGGTGCTGGCCAGTCCCGTACCGCGATGTGGTCAGCAGACTGACGGGTAGGTGCTGGCCAGTCCCGTACCGCGATCTGAACGCAGATCGCAGACATCATGCGCAGAGGTTCGCATGTCAGCAATCGACAGGTCAACAAAGATAGTCGGGCCAGCAGATTGGCCACACAGGTCAAACTGTGGCCTTCCCGATGGTATGCCATTTCTACTTCTGCGGCTTCTCTGCAGGATTTATACAGAGAAGTTGCGAAACTCTGGCACGGTTGTGAATGAACATTAAGATGTGCCCAAAATTACAGCCGTCGTCTACCTATTGGATTCGATGCTCATGGTAGGTATCTGTGTGAGTCGGACTTTGTGTCAGGGCTATCTTGTGATAGTTCTCAGACATAGTGCGGGCAGCTAAGGCGAAGCCAAAGAAAGCCGATTGGCGTACATATGCGGAAGAACGGGTGCTACCTAACTCAGCCCCGGATTTCTGGCTCGACTTCAATGCTTTTGAATCTCAAAGCATGTTTACGTTGCAATATTTTTTACCTACTTCCTCTACTTAGAATTAGACACAGCCTTCATCTTGTTATGTTTCCCGTGTGTTTGGCCTATTTCCTCTGAAGTATGCCCAGTTTGTGTCCAAAGAAGGGTTCTTCGTTGACATCACTTGCACCCGTATGATACCCGTATAGTGGTCAGGCATTTTGGTTCCAAAGGTTGCCAAGAGAGGGCACTCACCGCCAGTCGACAGGTCTGGGATGTGACTTGCACCAGCAAGTCACAAGTTGACTGAGCTTGGATGGTAGTCAGTTGGTGTTGACGCAGCCTGTGATGTAGTGAGCTGGTGTTGTTCGTTGGCACTATTGTCGGAATCCTGCCGACTTAGTGTGCGGATTGTGGGAGGCCTGCCAGCCTGTTGTCGGAATCCTGCCGACTTAGTGTGCGGATTGTGGGAGGCCTGCCAGCCTGTTGTCGGAATCCTGCCGACTTAGTGGCGGATTGTGGGAGGCCTGCCAGCCTGTTGCATTGGCGGATGCAACGTGAAATAGCAACTATAGCGATTAGTCGCAAGGCAACAGCGCTGAGGTGACAGACGCAAAGGGACACACACACACACACACAAGGACCCCCCCCCCTAAAATTTTATAAAGGGACACACACACACACACACACACACACACACACACACACACCCAACGCTGCCATGTTCATATTCAATTGACGCCTGAATTGGATGGTTCTGACTTTTGTTCTGATCAGTTTTTGCTGCGGATACATGCCGAGTGACGCAGCCATAAGGTGCTAATCGAACCTACAGCGCAGGTGTGATCAATTTGCATATTTTGCCAACGCTATCTAATAGCTCACTGGCGGAATGAAAACCAGCTTCTGAACTTCCCTGTCTTTTTTCTGTGTATGTGCTATTAGGTACACTGTTTGGTAAAGGTGCAAGTGTCTGTCGGTTCTGCAGCGGTTCTGCGCTCTGTTACAGTTGGCGGCTTTTACACGTGCCTGTTCAACCTGCTCAATTTTCCGGCCGGGGTGCTGCCCGTTGACCGTGAGACGGAGGAGGATCAGACTGCGCTGGATTCCTACTCCACGCCTCACGTGGAGTTACGCTGGATCAAAGAGGTGAGCTCCGCCACGCGATACAGCGCTGAAGCTGCCTGATTACCGCCCGCCCAGCCGTGCGCGTACTTTCTATTGGCGACCTCCCTAGCAGGTCTTTGAAAGTGGTGTTTCGGATGGAATTCGGCAAGGAGACGTTTAAGCAGTGTGCAGCCTGAAACGAGCGAGATTTCAGTTCGTAGGATGTATAATCCCTAATAGGAATTTCGGCAATGTCCCAAATATAATTTGATGTCAGGATATCGGGACGGCAGATTATCCCTTAAAAGGTGACGCAAGAGTGGATAATGAACGTGAAAATAGTATAATTTTTGCAGGATGCAACCATCTGCATTGAACAGCAGACAAATGACATGTGTATTGGCATCCTGAGGCATTCCATAAAAAATAAAAAATAAAAATAAAATAAAAATAAAGGCACGCAATTCCAACAACTTGGAGAATACGCACTGGGATCCTGTTCTCAATTCATTCGCATCGATTTCCCCTTAATCCAGGTATAGCATGCCAGATTGAATGTGGCGGGAAGGATGTACTAAAGTTTGGTAGAATACAGACCTCACAGCTGTTGGGCAGGTTTTCTGCATTCTTGGTTAACCGATAGCTTCGAACCCAATTGATGTCATCAGACCAACACGCCCAACTAGGTCACAACTATTGGGTAGACATCGTGCATGTATACTTCAATTAGTGTCAGCATGTGTAAGTACAGAGCATATTCCACATATACCTACCTACAGCCTCCACACCTTACATATGTCATTGCATGCAACGGAGGGGGGGGGTCGTTTATTATCAGTTGGTATTCTCATCAATCATTTCATATAAGTTGCACTTCAGATTGGCACAAAGTAATGACACGTATGAACAACTGTAAAATTTTGACACAATTGTACACCATCCTTACTCCTGCTCTTTTAGAAGGGTGGCACAAGTTCCGCCTATGTCATACTCAGTTCCGTCGTGCTGTATTGCAGTGCGTTAGACCCTCGTGTCACGTTCCTGTGCTGGTTTTCCTCCCGATTATTGTGTACAGGTATGAGCAGTCATTGCATCTTCACTGAAGAGTTGTATCCGAGTCGTAGGCAAATCGTAGCAGCATAACGGCGGATCCAACCGACCAGCTGACGACCGGGAGGTAGACGGTGTTGGGAGCGACGAAGAGCTGGAGTCACACCAAAACGTGTGCCCAATGCTGAACACTCTTCAGTGTGGGACGTTTCTGGAATAATGATGATTGTGGACAGGGTTGGATTTCTGCTTTGCAATCCTTGCTGTAGATAAAAATCTTGGAGGTAGTCGAACATGGACAGGATATTTTTCTTCTAACCTGTGACATCAGAATCTCACCTTTTATTTTCCAGTGAATCTTGAGCACTTTCTCACAAATAAATTATACTATACGACCACTTTGGGGGGGGGCGAGTGGTCTAGGGGTAAGATGCTCGTCTCACAATCGAAAGATTGTGGGTTCGAGTCTCACCTGTCGCTACTCTTCGCCCGCGACCAATCGGCGTGAGAGATTGGCGACGCTACATGACTCAACGGTCGACGTGTCGTAAAACCAATTACCAACCAACCACAAATAAATTCATTGTCATACAGAGCCATTCATCGTCCAAATGATAAAAATGGGAGGATATTTTTGCTGCATGACCAACGCAGTCGATGCGCCAATAAAAGAAGTTTTGATCAGTGGGGTCGGCTGCTTCTGCCACGTGTTTTCCGCGCTTTCATTCGAAAACAGTTCTGGGAAAGTATGAATGTAAACTGTAGCCGCGCGAAGTTTTAAGGGCGGGTTCTAGCTGGCGTCTGGATCAGTTATTTGCTCATTGGATCACCTTGCTCTCGATTGTGGTGGAATTTGTTGTTGCTTATATTGTTTTAACGTCACAACCACTATCCAAATTTCGCATGTCTGCCGTCCAATTTCACCCCTGCTCAAGCCCTAAGTTTAGGTAGGGCGCTGTATAACCTATGCAGTTGTTGCGCCCCAAACCCCAATAAGTAAAGTTAGGTATAGCAATGGCGATAGGTATAGCAACGGGAAGGGGAGGGGGGCGGCGAAAATTTGCCATCACCCTACTCCTAAATAGTTTCTGCGCTCCTGCCAGGTCTTACAATCTCCAGTGCCTCCGGTGCCACGGTGGCAAGCCCACCGTCTGACTCCATTTTGGTTTATGCATTCATACATTTTGAGATGCGATCTACATTTCCTGGCTGAGTACAATATACCAGTATGTCGTGTGTTGTTGGAAATATCGCGCATCTGTCCAGTTTTCTTGGTCTTGGCCACCCGATTTACCAAATACGGTATGCTGACCGTTTTGTAATCGTAAATTGAACTGCCTCGACAGTGACACGATAATATTTCTTCGTGCACTTTATTCCGAAGATCGAGTTGGCGTGCTGGTAGACCGGCATCCACAAACGACTTGCCCTATGAATTACTAACAAGGTGAGGATTTACTTGCGCGTAAGTCACCGGGGCAAGTAACTCCGGTGACAAGGCAAGCATTCATCCAGCTGACGTTACATGCACAGCGCGCTGCTTCGGCGTTCTCCTCCGCTGATGCCATCAGCTCGTGAACATCCCAGCAGTAGATTGTATTGACGTCGTGTACAGAAGTTCGCGTGGCCGACATACGCTTCACTGGCTCCAGATGCGGCGTCACTTCTGCCGGTGACGATCTGGCGTGTATCGATTGGTGACTGTGGTCGCTGATGGCCTCTCTCATACGCCCGCGTCTCCGCGTCGTGCAGTTCTCTGCTGTTTGTCGGTGTATCGGGGGTGTTGTGTAGTGGTGCCAGCTGGAGGAGTCTCGTGTGTGCGATATTTTCAACAACACTCGACATGCTGGTATATTGTCGGACCCTGGGGGTGCTCAAGTGCTCCTTTTATCTCTGGGGTGTCTCGGTCGTTTGCTGCCTTTCGCCTCGATGGGAAAGCGGATTTATAACCTTATTTATCGATCTTCCTTCCCTTTTTGTCTGGCATTCGTTCCTGGGCTTCATTTTGGTTCTACTGCAGGGAGTACTGCGGAAATTTTCCTGTGATATTTTAGTCCCTGGTTTTGGTACCCGTTTGCATCGAAGACGACACATTTGGGTATCTTTGCCGCAGGGACGGGGAAGGGCGAACTCGTGAACACTGATTATGAAATGGTGCCGCATCAGATCTTCCTAATCCCTATATGCAAACATGCTCTAAGTAACATGTATATATACATGTGTGATCATAAAGGTAAGAATTATCTTCCATGATCAAACATTTCGGCCCCTGTATTATTAATCCAGAACGAGGACCCTATCCGCTCATATACCACAATACAGCTCAGCCGTCATCTAAAGAAGCGGGGCTGATTCAAATATATTCACAGGAGGGACCCCCACATCAATCCACCCACCAATGCCAACCAAACCACAACCCATCCCACACCCTCCGAACACCCCAACACCACCCCACACCATCTAGAAGAGAAGGGGGCTGGCCGGGTACGGTAATTGCGCGTCACGACCGACCCAGGAATGATGTCGCCAAGGGGCGACAGGGGCTTCAGGCGGACATCGAGCGGGTGAGGAGACGTCGCCAAATGTAGGAAGACAACAGGCCCTGGGGCTTCATCTTCCCAACACAAGCCAGCCCCTCACACCAGAGACGGGAGGGTATGGGCCACCCCACACTCCCCAGACAGGCGACCAGTCGCTGGTCGCCAACGGCCGGAAGCGCGTCTCGCCCGGTCAGTCTCGCCAACCGGCGGGGTCAGTCCGAGGCGCGAGCGCGCACAGCATCGACCGTGGGCCCCCGCAGTTCCCATGAACGACCGTTTAACCTTAGCATAGCTCTCAATCCAAGCTGTTTTACAATGGAACTGCAGGGTTATAGAAGCAGTGCCCATGACTTGCAGGCAGTGCTAAGCAGGGTCTGTCCGGTGGCGTTCTGTCTACAGGAGACTAAGCTGTCACCGGACACCTCAATCAAGGTGAAATGCTACACCCTCCACCGAAAAAGTAGCATCTGACACCGTTCACATGGTGGAGTGCTACTAGGCATCACCATAGTGTTCCCTCGCATCCACTACTTTTGAACACACGCCTCAAGCGTCGCTGCCAGGGTGCACTTTGGTCGGCAAATGATTTCATTATGCAGTATTTACCGCCCCCTGGAACCCCATTTCCATCTGCCGAGCTGAAGCTTCTTGCTCTCAGCCCCCGAGCCGGTTCTAATTCTAGGCGACTTCAACTCACATCATACCGCTTGGGGATGTGAAGATGTCAACGGGCGTGGACGTCTTATGGAACAGTTTTTACACGATGAGTCGCTGTGTGTCTTGAACACAGGCACCAGAACCCATTTCAGTATGCCATCTGGACAAACCTCGCGCTAGACCTAGTATCTCTAGTCCTCAACTTGTGCAATATTTTAATTGGTCGGTGGACACTGACCCAATGGGAAGTGACCATTTTCCTGTATGGCTGGAATATCGTGACGGTCCTGTCCTTGGACAGAGGCCGCGGCGATGGAACCTTGCAAGGCAAATTGGACTGAATATACAACACAAATAGAAACAGCTTGCTCCGCTGATGGGCAGGAGAAACCACAGAGTATAGAACAGTTCACATCACTGCTCCTAAGTTCTGCATCCGCATGCATACCTGCACCTCGGTGCTCCCCGGCGACCCGGTCCCGTGGTGGACGGAGGAATGCGGAGACGCCATCCGCGCAAGAAAAGGAGCGTATCGTAAATTTAGTAAAAATAGTAATACTGAAAACATGGTCGCCTTTCTGAGGGCCAGGGCCGGCAGTCGCACTATTCGGTCAGCCAAAAAGCTATCATGGCGAGAATATGTGGCCAAATAAACAAACATACCCCGACTACACAAGTATGGTCCAGAATAAAACGCATTGCAGGCCAGCATTCATCCGTTCCCCTACCCGTGCTACGCATGGGTAGTGTGGACGTGACCAAACCTATCGATGTTGCAAACGAAATTGCGCGCGCCTTATCGGAACGTAGCCGTGGCAGTAATTGGGATCCGCAATTCTTGCGTCACAGGTCGCGTTGTGAAAAGCCCCCACTGACTTTGCCACAAGTGACAGCATATCATATAACCAGCCATTTACAATGTCGAGCTTACTTCCGCCATGGGGAAGCTCCGAAGTGTATGCGAAGGCCCAGACAACATCCACAACGAAATGATAAAGCATCTTCCTCCATGTCCGACCGAAGCACTTTTAAACATATTCAACCATCTCTGGAAACAAGGCAACTTCCCGGTAGCGTGGCGAGAGGCAGTAGTGATACCAGTGCTAAAACCGGGCAAGAGCGGACTGGAACCGCTCCACTATCGCCCAATAGCCCTCACTTCCTGTTTGTGCAAGCTGATGGAAAGACTGGTAACTACCAGACTAACGTGGTTTTTAGAAGTTCATAACTTTTTCTCAAACGCACAGTGCGGTTTTCGGAAGAACCGGAGTTCGATTGACCACATCTTAACCCTGGACACTGCAGTACGCGTAGCGTTTAAGCAGAAACGGCACGTCGGCGCTGTCTTTTTGACATTGAAGCAGCTTATGACAGACTTGGCGCCAGGGTATTATTGCAAAGATACATAAAAGCGGTATTCGGGGATCCATGGGGTTATTCATACATAATTTTCTGGCCGACAGACATTTCCGTGTTCGCATTGGCCACCAGCTGTCCAGAAGATTCGTACAGGTCAACGGCGTGCCACAGGGAAGTGTTTTAAGTGTAGCACTGTTTGCGATAATGATAAATGATATTTGCGACGTACTTCCACCACAACTTGGTCGGTCTCTATTTGTAGACGACTTTGCCATCTGGTGTAGCACAGCTAGACTATCTGCAATGTCGAGACGTCTCCAATTGGCCGTTCAGAAACTTGAAAGATGGGGTGCACTGAATGGATTCAGATTTTCAACACAAAAGACAACCGCAATGCATTTCTGTCGCCGGCGTAACTGTGCAGGATTCGGCCTCAGTTTGTATGAAAACCAAATACCGATGCCACCTGCGGTGAAGTTTCTTGGCGTGACTTTTGATTCACGTCTCAGTTATACAGAACACTTTAGAACACTCCGTGACAAGTGTTTTAAATCGCTGAACCTATTAAAGTGTGTATCTCGCACTAGCTATGGAGCTGACAGATACTCACTGATCATGTTGTATCGCTCACTGATACGGTCTAAACTGGACTACGCTTGTTTTATTTACGATGGAGCACGCAGTTGCACCAAACGAGCACTGGACACAGTTCATCACACCGCTATCCGCATCGCGACCGGAGCATTTCGCACGTCACCCATCGTAAGCCTTCTGGCGGAGGCACATGAGCCGCCTCTATGTCTGCGCAGAGAAAGGTTGGGAATGCGGTACGCCTGCAAGCTCCGCCAGTTCCCTGCTCATCCGACTTACCCGCATGTCTTTTCGCGTCGACTACGGACCCTTTTTTCTGGGGAACGGAATCTGAATGTCGCCCCGTTCGGTGTGCGCGTTCGAAAGCTTCTGCAAAATAGTCGAGTTCAACTTCAGGGAATTCGCAGAGCCCAGGACATGGAAACACCCCCATGGCAGCTGATCGCACCGGAGGTGGATGTATCTCTCGCGAAAATCAGGAAAGCCGATGTCCCTCCAGCAGAATTTCGTGCACTTGCGCTGGAACATATTGAAACATTCCAGGATTGGGTGGCAACGTATACTGACGGCTCTCGAACAGAGGATGGTGTGGGCAGCGCTTTTGTCTGCGGATCTGTCGCCCGCTCATTTACTCTCCCGACGTACGCATCGGTGTACTCGTCGGAACTTGTAGCTATTACGAAAGCGCTATGTTTCATCGAGGTGTCGGATGGTGATCGTCACGTTATATTCACTGATTCTTTAAGTAGTCTGATGGCCCTGGACACGTTTTATCCATCAAACCCCCTTCTGCGTGATATATTGTGTCGTCTTACCGATATGCAGCGCCTAGGACGACGGGTGATTCTATGTTGGCTCCCTAGCCATGTGGGTATTTATGGGAACGAGTTGGCAGATGCTGCGGCAAGGCGAGCAGCACATGCCCTGTGCACTCGGTCATTACCACTCCCTGCCACGGACCATTACCGAGAAGTGTCTATTTTCATCCAAGACAAGTGGCAGGCAGTGTGGGATGCGGTGCCTTCGAACAAGCTGAGAGCCATCAAGCAATGTCTGTGTCCGTGGAGCTCGTCCTGCCGTAAATCTAGACAGGAAGAGGTGACACTTTGCCGCCTCCGCATAGGGCACACTTATGCCACACACAGGTATTTGTTATTCGGCGACGACAAACCGCAGTGCTCCAGATGTCAGGCACAACTGACAGTTCGCCATGTTCTCATCTCATGCCCTTGTTATGCTGACGAACGTAGACGCTACTTTGGGTCTGCCGAGGTGGCTTCCCTTAGAGATATTCTGTCGGACAACTCTTCCACTGTCCAATCGGGACGGTTGATGAATTTTTTATCAGATGTGTCGTTCACAGCAATATATAACCCTCGCTGATATACACCGAATGTAAACTTTGCACCACGATAGGACCAGGTGGACGGGTAACCACGATGTGAAGCTTTATACTACTGCACTTCGTTAACTCCAATAGTTATGGGCGCAAAATGACCACAGCAGTCGACGCGCCCTAAAGCCCAAATAACTAACAAATATATTCACAGTAGCATCGTGAGACAATGCATACCATTAGAGGTTATCACCAAGGGTGGCCGAGTGAGTGGCTAAGTGAGTATGAGTGGCTCAGTGAGTGAGTGAGTCTCTGTCGGTCGGTCGGTCGGTCCGTCCGTCTCCTTCTCCGTCTCCGTCTCCGTCTCCGTCTCCGTCTCCGTCTCCGTCTCCGTCTCCGTCTCCGTCTCCGTCTCCGTCTCCGTCTCCGTCTCCGTCTCCGTCTCCGTCTCCCTCTCCCTCCCTCCCTCCCTCTCTCTGTCCCTCCGTCCATCCGTCCCTCTCTTCGTCCGTCCGTCTCTCTTGTCTGTCTGTCCGTCCGTCTCTCTGGTTGTCTGTCTCTGGCTGTCTGTATGTCTCTCTCTCTCTGTCACGTGCCTCATGACCCAACAGGCGACCCGGGGCGCCTTGGGACAGCCGCTCGGTGTGCAGCTGGCGACGCTGCCCTGGATGGAGGAGCAACTGCTGGCTGGCATGGAGGTGGTGGAGCAGCTGCTGCAGCAGCACAACTGAGCGTCCCGACACCGGATGGACGCCGGGCCCGCGCCGACCGCCGCAACCAATGCCGGACCGGCGAAATGGCCGCCAAAGTGCACCAATCAACTACGCAACGTCCACGGAATCGGAATGCGCTGCTTTGCTATTCCGGCGACTTCTGTGAGCGACAGAGCCCAAACGCGATTGGTACAATAGTGCGGTCGGTGCATTGGTTTTGTTTCGCTGGTCGGCGTGCGGAGTGGTGTCGAGACCAGTGTGCGGGAACGGTGCGTAGCTGGTTCTGGATATGCAGATGTAATTAGCTTAAGCTTATTTTTCTTTTTGGAAAAAGTTTTGGAAAAATTTGGAAATTGGGAAAACTTTCGGAAAATTAAATCTTATTTCGGAAAACGCTCCACATTCAGCTTCTTGTATTGTCATGAAGTTACCGTATGTGGCGAGGTCTATTTTAGCATGTTATGTAGTGGGACTCCTAGTGATCCGTAAGATTATTCATTTTTCTTAGGAGCAAATTTGCCGATCCCGACCTAACTCCTCCAAACAACCGTCCCACCTGGATACATTTTTTTATTTATAAATATGCCCTGGTGTGTGCCAGCAAACTGATATCTCGAGATCATTTTACAGTCTCGTTTGAGGGATGGAGGGGGGGGGGGAAGTTCGGCTCTCCTTCAGGCCGTTTGGGAGCATGGGGGCCACGCCCCACCCCCTACATCCGCTGGTGGCCGCCTTATCAAGACTGGGGTCACATCTGCTCGTGACGCTCCAAAAGGCTGGGGATCTGCACGAGCGAGTGATACAGAAGTTGGCAAACGAGGTCGGCCGCACGATCCAATTCCTGTACCGTTCGGCCAGGTGTAGGTGAACGTCAGGAAACGTTGTTGTTGTTCGTGTATTGCACGTTGTTGGTCCCTGCTGTGCTGTTTGGCATGCTACAATTTATCGCTGGGATGGAAACGCAATAATTGATAATTATATTGCATTGTTCATGTGTACGGGAATACAGTCGTGGAATGAAGCGTGTTCTGAACGTTTTCCCGCTTGGAATGGATATAGCGATAATTCATGCACTTGCAACATTTGCCTGATGCAGGGGCGTCGCCACCGGGGGGGGCAGTCGCCCCTCCTGCCGTGAGACTGGCCTCAAAAACGTGAGAGGAGGCCCCTAATTTGAAAAAGGAGGCCCCAGAAATCAAGAGAGTGCCGACAATTGGCACGGAGGCCCCAAAGATTGCAAAGGAGGCCCCCAGGATTGCAAAGGAGGCCCCGTGATTGCAAAGGAGGCCAAGGATGAAAGCAGGGGCCCCATGATTGCAAAGGAGGCCCCTAGGATTGCAAAGGAGGCCCCCAGGATTGCAAAGGAGGCCCGCAGGATTGCAAATGAGACCCCATGATTGCAAAGGAGGCCCAAAGGTTTGCAAAGGAGGCCCCCGGGATATCAAAGGAGGCCCCAAGGATTGCAAAGGAGGCTCCATGATTGCAAAGGAGGCCGCCATGATTGAAAAGGAGGCCCCAAGGATTGCATAGGAGGCCCTCAGGATTGCAGAGGAGGCCCAAAGACGGAAGAGACAGCCAGTGGATATGAAATGAGGTTTTGGAGACGCAAAACGCCCCAAAACGGGTAAGGTTCCACCAAAATAGAAAAGGATGATCCAGAAACGTGGCAGGGGACACCTAATTCGGAAGAGGACGACACAAGATTGGAAATGAGACCCCATGGTGAACGAGGAGGCCCCTAAAATAGGAGAGAAAGGCCATTGGATAAGAGGGATGACTCCCAGGCGAGAAAGAAGGTTCCAAGACGGGTAAGAAGGTCCGCAGGAAATGACAATGGAACTGAGATAGGAAAGGTTGCTTATAATTTGGAAGAGGAGGCACCTGGGAGAGAAGGGGGAGTCCACCAGGAGATAAGAGGCCACCCTTAAAATGGGCAAAGATCGAATCAAAACGCAGAGCAGGAGACCCCCAAGACGTGAGAGGAGGCCCCTAATTTGAAAAAGGTCTATATAAGAGAAAAGGAGGCCCCTGCCTGACTCCAGAGGAGTCCCTCAAGACGGAATAGGAGGTCTCCAGGGCCGAATGAGGCCCCGAAGACCGAAAGGAGTTCCCAGGAAATGAGAGGAGGCCTTTAAGATACGAGTGGTAGCAGATATGAAAGGAGGTGAGGTTTCCAAACTTGAAGATGCCTCCAAGACAGGCTTTGCCAGGACAAAGGAGGCCCACGAGGCCCCTAATTTGGCAGAGGATGCCCCTGGAACATGAGAGGAGGTTCATGCCATGTTAAAGGGTCCCCAGAATGTAGGAGGAGGCGCACCAAGACGGGAGAGGGGGGATATTGAATATGGAGGAGGGTAGGACACGAGAAGACATCCAAAACCGGTAAAGAGGTTCCAGGAAATGGGACGAGACCCCTAAGACGCGAGAGGAGGCCTATAATATGCAAGAACCCCCTAAGAAATTGCAGGAGCCGTGCCGGGGTACTTGAAAATCACGACATGGTCCGAAAGAGAGCCGGTCGGGGCCCCTGAAAATCACGCTGAGCCTGGGGGTACCAAAAAGTAACGCCCGGACCATGAAAATCACGCTAGGGGCACGGCAGGTCGTACCGTTCCCTAACAGTCTCATTGGGACACAAATGAAGCCGGGGCGACGAAAAACAATCCGGACATGGATAATCACTCTGGGGCCCTAACAATGATGCCAAAAGCCTCCAAAACATGTTGGACGCCCAAAAAGTGTCGAGGTCGTTAAAACTCGCGCCAGGGATCCAAGCAAATGACGTCGGGTCACAAAAGATTGCATTGAACCAAAAAAAAGTCGCGTCGCAACCCTTGAAAATCACACTGGGGGCCCAAAAGGTCGCGCCAGGTCCCAAAAGTTGAAGCTGACCTAACAAATAAATTATCAACCGGAATGTCACTCTACGGCCTCAAAAATCGGGTCAGTCCCCCAAAAACCCGTTGGGCACTGGAAAAACGTGTCAGGGCATCGAGAGAAAAAAATCGCACCAGGAGACAGAAGAATCGTACCGGGACACAAAAATATCACATAAGAACCTTTAAAGAGATAGAACTCGATGTCCAAAAAGTTCACACCGAGACTCGATCGAATCGACCCCAGCACCGGCAAATTAAGAACAGGTCCGGAAAAAATTACCCGAAGGGCTTTTACACTCCGAAAGGTGCCATCGGCTGAAAAAAAAACCTTCGGTGGCCGCAGTGGCATATCAAAGGGGCAAATGTCCCCTCTCTCCTAAGAGGGATAAGCTCCCGAGAATCGTGCCAGGGCCCCAAAAAGTCGCGCTGGGGCCACAAAAATTCGCGTCGGTTCACCAGAATTCGCGCAGGGGGCTGAACCGATAAATACGGCGGGCCCAGAAAACTCGCTCCGAGGCCTGAAAATCTGCAACAGGAACCGCCAAGATCGCGTTGGGATCACAGCTAAGTACAACAACGCGCCCCGCAAACTCGAACCGGTTCCCCAAATATCGCGTTCGGGACCCACAATTCCCATCGGTAGTCCCAAAAATTTGGTCTGGGCATCAAACATTCACGTCGGGGGTCCCACAAATTGGTCTCTAGGGCCCCACATAAGCACAGTGTGACCCCAAAAATCGCATCGGCATCCCCCTAAAAAATTCAAGCCGGAGCCTTCCAAAATAAGGAGGGATTCCCAAAAATATCTGTCCGGATCAGGAAAATGGCTCTGGAGCACCAAACATATCATCAGATGCCTTCACAAGTCGCGTACGGTCCAGAAAAACATACCGGAGCTCGAAACAAAAATCGAGGTGAGATACAAAAACATGGCGCCAGGGGCTCGAAAAATCATGCCGGGATTCGGACTTTAAAGAAAATTCAGAAGAGATCCACAAAAATCGCGTTGAGCCCAGGAAACTAGCGTTGGGTCCCCGGAACCACGCACCTGGGCGCGGTAAGTCGCGCTGGGACCCAGACAAATCGCACCGAAGCCCCAAAATTGCACTCGGGCCCCACAAATGTGCGTCAGAAGCCCCAAATAAACACAGCGGAACCCTAAGAGCACAATGGGGTCGAAAATGCAACTGGCCTTCCAGAGTCCCGCAAAAAGCGACAGGGCCTTAAAACATGCGTTGCAGCCCTAAATAAGCATTCCGGGAGCTCTAAAGGAAATACACCGGAAGTTCTTAAGGCATACAGGTGCCATGCGACCGCACAAGAGCCTGAAAAAGAGGCTGGGGACGTAAAAAGCAACATGGTCCCCAAAACGAACAAAAAGACCGGGCACTAAATATACACATCGGGATCTAGGAAAACGCCTACACCTAAAAAAAATCATCGGTGCACAAAAAAAACTAAAACGAACAGGGGTTTCGAAGATCTGTTGGGTCCCTAACAAAAATGGATTGGAGCCCTAAGACACATCCGGAGACGAAGAAAGACGAAACGGGTCCAAAAATGAACACCGAGGCAGGGCCTCGGTTCGGTAGCCAATATGGGAGCATATTTAATCAAAGATATGAGGTGTAACAAAGCTCAGCGGGTATCTGCGTTTTTAACCACCATAAAATGTGGGAAGAAGGAAACTAATGATCGAACTTAATTAATCGAATTTTCGCAGCTGACGCCTATACGAAGCATTCCATCACGTCAAATATGGCGCAAGTCTGTCATGTGGCAGGATTAACAAAACGTAGGAGGCCTAGCAGAAACCGTACCATCGCACGAAGTGTGGCGAATGCGCCGAATGCGCAAGATGGGTGTGCACGTGCACGAACGTTGGCGTCGTTGCGACCGGGCGCTATGAACTGGAATGTCTGAACTTGGGAAATGTTGCATTTTAAAGTGATTGCGTAGGTGTAATTTCAGCAGTGTGAGGTGGCTTATCAAGGGATACCAAAAGAAAACCTTAGGACAGGGTGCGGGAGTTAGGGTTGAAATCAGACGAATCAGAAACAATAGTGGTAGATTAGGCCCCTCCACAGGACAATTCAGTTGGTCACTAATTATTTTATTTCAAAAGGTCCCCTTTGACAAAATAGTGGTCCAAATCAGAGGACTTTTTAATGGGGTAGGTGGACCCCCCTCCAAATACGTTTCCCACCCTCCCCCTTGACGCAAATATAGGTACACCACTGGTCTCCCAATAATTTTCGGAAACATGTGGCAAAGACAACATTGAGGGGGCAAATTCCCCTCACAAGTATACATAACAACACCGATTCCCAATACAAATTGGGAGGAATGATGTTTATAAATGTATTTTCTTCCTACAAACTTGTCTTCTGTGATTACAGCCTGCATGATTAGAGCTTCCCAGCTTCAATACCTTCGAAACGACGTCATTTACAAAACGGTGCAGCACAGCGAAAACCATGGGCGTGACGGCGTGGAATTTCAAAATTTTGCAATATTTCTGCATTGCCATTGTTGCATTGTCATTTCTGTACTGTGGTTCAATGCTTGTTCTTGCCATGAATTTATTCGCTGAGGATTTATTATTTTAGCTTGTGTGCCAGGTGCCTTACAGCCAGCACCAAATGTTATAAACATAAATAAATCCCTAAGATGGTGATAAGAAAACAAATTCAATCCAATTCTCGTTGTCACCTTCGCGAAATTATCGTCCTGGGACTGAGAAATGATCGCTTAAGCTTACTTATGACATCAAGCTGGTGGGAATGACTAACAGAAGTGGTGAATCTAGCTATATTCAGTTAGACTTGGTGGACATAGAAGTGGGTTGATCAATGGGAGATATCTTTAAGACATGTTCAGCACCAGCCCCGCCAGCTCGCTGGAATCTAGAGGCCAACGGGAAGATTCTTCTGGTCGAGAAAGCATTAAGACATTGGTTTGTTTTGGCACTTAGGTATTTATCCACATTTACTTATTTATACCCTGGCATGGCTCAGTTCTCAGCGAAAAAAAAGATTATTGCTATTGCGTTTTGCGTAAATGATGCACCATGCCAAGAACAAACAAGGCATCAATATGAAATCATGTTTCCCATTCTTAAACCATACCAAGAGCCTAAAAAATAGGAGGCCCCTTTCGGGGAGCAGGAGGCCCCCTTCCAACACTACAACATTCCAACATAATTCATGGGTAGTCAGGGTCGGGTCCAGCGTGATAGGTCGTAGGTGGTCAGGATCAGTGGCGTCCCGAATGGGGACAACAAACTGGCACCGAATGGCTGCCAGCGGTCCACAGAGAGGATCGCCGCCACATGAGCACACATGCACACAGCGCAATCATCACGCTACACAAGTGTAGACAAAGAACAGCATGAGTATTGCGATAGGAACCGGAGTCTTAATCATTAACCTGATATTGTGCGATCCATCCCATAACAGCGAGAAATTAATTTTAAAAAGTGAAAGACACCAACCAGGACATTAAGATGCTGGAAGATGGGCCGCCTTATAACCAGTACAAGGCGCCTATAGAAGTGCTAGACGAGCGAGGGTAGGTGTATACACACGGGTGAAGTCGAATTTCCGTGCACATCAGCCATAGGAGCAACGCCTTCAGTGTTTTATACAGTCACGCGCATTGAGGAATGTATGCGGAGTTCGGTTTACAATGGATTCCCAAAATTGTATTACAAAAACTAGAACTAAAGTGTCGTCCCATGCGACTGAACTCGACCTCGGAACACACATTACCTCTTTACACGCTACACACGCATTACCTCTAACACGCTTTACCTCTTCGCCACGGGGGAAAGAGTTAGTTATTTGGGTTTTGGGGCGCATCGACTGCCGGAGACAGAGTTAGTTATTGCAGTTTATGGGGCGCATCGACCGCCGGGGACGGAGTTCTCGTTCCTTGAACAGTGACTGAGAACACTCCATGAAGAACATTGTGATAAAAGTGGTAAAAATCCAACTTGAAAATACAACTGACTGGGTGCAGAAATTGGACCACGGGACGCTGCAAAAAAAGTATTACGGTTTCAAAAGCACACGCTTTTGAACTGCCTGGCCTGGTCGGGCCCGGACAGGCAGTTCAGGTGGACTTTCGTGCCGTACACACGGGCGTAGACTCGCCCGGGCTTTGCCCTCGCTCGTAATAATTGCCACATCCATCACTAGGCCAGCAATTCTACTATGGAACGTGAGCACTGAAAGCGCAAACATCCTGCTAAATATAAACACTGGATACACGATAGTTTGTACTGCAGCAGCGACATCACATTTATCGCAATTATCTACCAACAGACTCATCTCGAAAGCACCACGAACTTGAACAACCTACCCACACGCATGGGCACACATCCAGCAAGTTCCTTGTGGCATGCCACCGTCTTCACTGAAAAAGGAACAAAAGAAAGCCCGTTGCGACCAGTAAGATCAATTGTTCACGAACTTGAAGGACATCGCACTCTCCCTGGTTCCATCGACAGTCGCTGTGACCGCCTTCCTGCCGGCCGACTTGGTGATGACCACTGTCGTTCAACAGCCGAGCGACACTTGTCTGTTTCCAGTGTCGCTTTGACACCCTTCACCAGCGCCATTTCGTCGGTGCACGCTGACATTGTGCCGGTCGCAGCCCTGGGCTCTTTGGTGGCCACCCCCCTGGTGGCACGCTTCTTTGCCGGAATGTGGTCCTGCTCCTGACAACGCTGCTCCACTTCGGGTTTGGATGATTTTCTGGGCGCCTTGGACTTACCCGGCGATCTTCTGTGACGTGTCTTCCCCGCTGAAACAGCACGGCAGTCCGGCCATGTCATTTGTCGCGGTGTAACACCGCCAGATCCCCACATTACCGCGCTCTCTACGCCTACGAAATAATGACCTGCACCGACCAGGGGCGAAGCTGGAGGTCGGGGAGCTCGGGCAGGTCGGGTCGTGATCGACGAAAAAATGGAGGAAGAATTGCTTTGCATATGATCCATTATTTTCAATCTGTACACCAATATTGAATGCAAGAGTCATTTTTTCTTCCTTCTGCGAGATGTCTGCATCGTATATTTTCGTTAACAGGTACAAATAAACTATCAAAATCTGCAGAACAAAACGTATGTTAGCGTAGTTGAAGTTATCGTTTTAAAGCCTTTATGGTGTGTCATAATGTGTTACCCCATGTGTTGGGCAATTTTCAACCAATCACAGCAGGTCGTGCATGACCTGCTGTGATTGGACGCATCTCTCATTAGCGCTAAAAATAAAGTGTTATTTTCCGGAGTCGCCAGAATTTACAGCCGTTTCCAACTCGGCTTATTTAGTTTTCGTCACAAATAGTTGGTTCGGTAATACTGTTTTCCTCTTGACACTTATATTTCCCCGATTTCATTCAGTTTTATGTACACGTTTCTACTTCCATTAGTAGATGCCTATACAACAAAGATGATTGCATTTCTGAGATAAATGCCACCCTAATGATCTTGAGGCAATGGTTCTACCAACAACAAAACGCGATCGTGTTTCTGACCCCATATAAAACAAAACAACCCAGGTAACCAGTTAATTTGGCGTTTAATCACCTGAATTACGCTCCTTCCATCACTCCTGGTATATTATTCGTATTCTGATGAACCTATTTCTGCAGTAATAGGGAAGACCGGGGCTAGCGGATACAATTTTGGAGAAACTCAAAATAACTCGTCACTTTGGAGGGGTAGGGAGGAGATAGCTACACCTATGCCCGACTAAACCTTCTAGTGTCATCCCCGATAATAATTATTATCGTGGCATCCTCGGGGCTTTCCACCAGAGAGCAGAACAACGCGCAACTATCGGTTCATTAACTTACCCAACTTTAGTGGTAAGTTGTTACTGATGATGGGGAAAGTTGATAAAATGTAAGGCGAAATAAAATATATTATCTATAGGTGGCATCAGTTCACGCCATCTGAAAGTCAATATTTCACCTTTACAGTAATAATACTGGTGTCGGGTGATAAATGCTCGTATAAATATTGAATACGACTATCTCGAAACAGTTTTAGTAAACACCTTAATACAAATAGGCAATTCTGTGCTTATTATACTTCATCACCAGTCCACAAAACGTTGATACTGGCTGATGTTCATACAGGCTGATTAAGTTGATCAGTCTGTATCAGTTTACTCCGCAGGTTTTCTGGTGCAGGCTGTAACATGTTATGCAACATTGCGAATACAGCGTGGCGGCAAACGACAAAAGCATTTCAGCGTTGCAAAGCTGAAAGAACGTTGTAATGCTAACAGACACCGAAAAGGTTAGCAAGTCGACGTCAAATCAGAAATTAAGGAGGAAGCACAGACATTGAAATTTCACTTTCCCTAAAAAAAATGTTCCACATCGTCACCATTCCACAGTCGCGGGTCGAAAAGACTTGCGCTTGTTTCTGCCACGAAAAGACTTGCTTGTTTTGGGGAAGAGGGTGCCAGGAGCAGCATGTGTGGTAGCCATGGAAACTAGCTTCGTCCCTGGCATTGGCATCTTTAATCACGAATTATCCTCGAAAAGCATGATCAGCACAATTCATATACAATAAGTGCAATCTTTTGAGATGAAAAAACGAGTCTCACAATGGCCCTCCTGTCATCCATTGGATTTGCTTTCCCGGGAATAACAGGACGGCTGACGCCAACATACCTTCGGGTGCCAGCGGGCCCGCTTCTCCTGCAAACCAAACGGTTCTTCCGCCATTATCCACCAGATTCTTCATTCCGGGCTTGTTGTAACATTGCAACCAAACCTGAAATAATACCTAACTGCCGATGAAGTTCAAACGTCAGCCGCCGAGACGTGAAGTGTGTGCGAAAACGGGCGCCGAAGCACGGCTGTGGTGCAATATCGCATACGGTGTACATTGGATGCTAATTACCCAATTCAACTAGCATCAGCAGAACGCATGTGTTGACACGGAACCGGCATCAACATTTTGCACATAACACAATCGTGTGCCATTCCTTACAAATTCCGCAAACATGTAGGGCTACTAAATCGTAGGGCATGTCGTGTTGCCGCTTTACCAACTACCAACATACATTGAAGACTAACTATTTTAAATTAGTTGGAACGGTTGCTGGGATGGCTTCTGGCTTCATGGACAATGGCGCCATGGCAAGCAGAGGTTGTTGCGTGAAATTTTGCACCACCACCAAATCTGGAAACTACGATTCAACGGTGAAATTTTTACCGAGATCTAACATGCCGCCAGTGTACCGACACGACCGCCCTGGTGACGCACCCATGGCCTTATGAGACCAGTTACCAGCTGACCTTCCCGGCAGAAGACTATGTGAACGCGTAAAGCGACTCAAACCCTGCTTTATCAGGACAGAGATCAACACAGGCCGTCGCTCTGGCCAACTCTGCTATCGGGATTGCAAATACCATGACCACTACAGCGTCCTCCGCCGCAAAAGAGACCTGAAACCCATGGAACACAGCAACCAAATCTATGTAACCCAGCAACCAAACCCATGCAACTCAGCAACCAAACCCACGCAACCCAGCAACCAAACCTATGCAACTCAGCAACCAACTCTATGTAACCCAGCAACCAAATTCATGTAACCCAGCAACCAAACCCATGTAACTCAGCAACCAAGCCCTTGCAATCCAGGAATCAAATCCATGTAACCCAGGAGCTAAACCAATATAACCCAACAACCAAACCATATAACCCAGCAACCAAACCCATATAACCCAGCAACCAAACCCATGTAACCCAACAACCAAATCCATTGATTGATTGATTATTTGGGTTTAAGGGCGCGCCGACTACAGGGTCATTTGGCGCCCGACAACCAAATTCATATAACCCGGCAATCAAACCCATGTAACCCAGCAACCAAACCCTGCATCATGCTGCAGCCACTCAGCACTCACAACGACCCGACAGTCGCCCTTACATCGAACGGGTCGACCTGGTTGTCGGGCTCGTCCTCGTCGATGTCGGCCTGGTCCAGCTGCTCCACCTCGCCGTTGTACCGTCCGCTGCCGGCCAGTTGGACCACTTGGGCCGCCAGCTGGCTGCACACGTGCAGTAGGTCCGTCCTGCCCGCCCCCAGCCTCGTCGGCAGCGGCGACAGCACGTCACGAGCGCAGCAGAACGGAGGGACCCCCAGCCTGTTGTGCAGTGTCAGGTCACAAATAGACGGGGGCACGCCTAGTCTGTAGTGCAGTGTCAGGCCATACGAAGACGGGGGCACGCCCAGTTTGTTGTACAGTGTCAGGTCACATGTGGACGGGGGCACGCCCCATCTGTTGTGCAGTGTCAGGTCACATGTGGTCGGGGGCACGCCCCATCTGTTGTACAGTGTCAGGTCACATGACGCCCCACCTGTTGTGCAGTGTCAGGCCATACGTGGACGGGGCACGCCCCATCTGTTGTACAGTGTCAGGTCACATGTGGACGGGGGCACGCCCCACCTGTTGTACAGTGTCAGGTCATACGTGGACGGGGCACGCCCCATCTGTTGTACAGTGTCAGGTCATACGTGGACGGGGCACGCCCCATCTGGTGTACAGTGTCAGGTCATACGTGGACGGGGCACGCCCCATCTGTTGTGCAGTGTCAGGTCACATGTGGTCGAGGGCACGCCCCATCTGTTGTACAGTGTCAGGTCATACGTGGACGGGGCACGCCCCATCTGTTGTACAGTGTCAGGTCATACGTGGACGGGGCACGCCCCACCTGTTGTACAGTGTCAGGTCATACGTGGACGGGGCACGCCCCATCTGTTGTACAGTGTCAGGTCACATGTGAACGGGGTCACGCCCCATCTGGCGTACAGTGTCAGGTCATGCGTGGACGGAGCACGCCCCATCTGGTGTACAGTGTCAGGTCACATGACGCCCCATCTGGTGTACAGCGTCAGGCCATACGTGGACGGGGGCACGCCCCATCTGTTGTACAGTGTCAGGTCATGCGTGGACGGGGCACGCCCCATCTGTTGTACAGTGTCAGGTTACATGTGGTCGGGGGCACGCCCAATCTGGTGTACAGTGTCAGGTCATACGTGGACGGGGCACGCCCCATCTGTTGTACAGTGTCAGGTCATGCGTGGACGGGGCACGCCCCATCTGTTGTACAGTGTCAGGTCACATGTGGACGGGGGCACGCCCCATCTGTTGTACAGTGTCAGGCCATACGTGGACGGGGCACGCCCCATCTGTTGTACAGTGTCAGGTCACATGTGGACGGGGGCACGCCCCATCTGTTGTACAGTGTCAGGTCATACGTGGACGGGGCACGCCCCATCTGTTGTACAGTGTCAGGTCATGCGTGGACGGGGCACGCCCCATCTGTTGTACAGTGTCAGGTCACATGTGGACGGGGGCACGCCCCATCTGTTGTACAGTGTCAGGTCATGCGTGGACGGGGGCACGCCCCATCTGTTGTACAGTGTCAGGTCACATGTGGTCGGGGGCACGCCCCATCTGGCGTACAGTGTCAGGCCATACGTGGACGGGGCACGCCCCATCTGTTGTACAGTGTCAGGTCACATGACGCCCCATCGGTACAGTGTCAGGCATACGTGACGGGGCACGCCCCATCTGTTGTACAGCGTCAGGTCACATGTGGACGGGGGCACGTCCCACCTGTTGTACAGTGTCAGGCCATACGTGGACGGGGCACGCCCCATCTGTTGTACAGTGTCAGGTCACATGTGGTCGGGGGCACGCCCCATCTGGTGTACAGTGTCAGGCCATACGTGGACGGGGCACGCCCCATCTGTTGTACAGTGTCAGGTCACATGACGCCCCATCTGGTGTACAGTGTCAGGCCATACGTGGACGGGGCACGCCCCATCTGTTGTACAGTGTCAGGTCACATGTGGACGGGGGCACGCCCCATCTGTTGTACAGTGTCAGGCCATACGTGGACGGGGCACGCCCCATCTGTTGTACAGTGTCAGGTCACATGTGGTCGGGGGCACGCCCCATCTGGTGTACAGTGTCAGGCCATACGTGGACGGGGCACGCCCCATCTGTTGTACAGTGTCAGGTCACATGTGGACGGGGGCACGCCCCATCTGTTGTACAGTGTCAGGTCACATGCCCCATGGTACAGGTCGGCCTACGGGACGGGGCACGCCCCATCTGTTGTACAGTGTCAGGTCACATGTGGTCGGGGGCACGCCCCATCTGGCGTACAGTGTCAGGCCATACGTGGACGGGGCACGCCCCATCTGTTGTACAGTGTCAGGTCACATGTGGACGGGGGCACGCCCCATCTGTTGTACAGTGTCAGGTCACATGACGCCCCATCTGGTGTACAGTGTCAGGCCATACGTGGACGGGGCACGCCCCATCTGTTGTACAGTGTCAGGTCACATGTGGTCGGGGGCACGCCCCATCTGTTGTACAGTGTCAGGTCACATGTGGTCGGGGACACGCCCCATCTGTTGTACAGTGTCAGGTCACATGTGGTCGGGGGCACGCCCCATCTGTTGTACAGTGTCAGATCACATGTGGTCGGGGACACGCCCCATCTGTTGTACAGTGTCAGGTCACATGTGGACGGGGGCACGCCCCATCTGGTGTACAGTGTCAGGTCATGCGTGGACGGGGGCACGCCCAGTTTGTGGTACAGCGTCAGGTCACATGTGGACGGGGGCACGCCCCACCTGTTGTACAGTGTCAGGTCATGCGTGGACGGGGCACATGTGGGCGGGGCAGATCCAGTCTGACACTAGGTGAGGCGGCACACGAATGGACAGGTTCGGCCTTTGACACACCATCATGCCACGAGACCCGTGGAATGGACACGTACCACCGACCTTTACTGACATCTACATACACCACACCCAAACATATACACACAAACACACCTACATACACCATAACCACCACACACCAAAAAATAGCTAAGGCCGAGGTGCACGTTGCGAGGTGTCCGGACCACCGTTCCAGCCACATCGGCGTGCGATCGCTAGGAACAGAGGAACAGCGACGGTCAGACCCACCTGTGGAGCGCCTCTGCGCGGAGGTAGTTGCCGACACCGTTGAAGTAGCGCTGGTCGAGCATCACCTGGCAGACGGGCTTGCCGAACGCCGGCGCCGTCAGGCTGCTGAGCACGTGCTCGCGGAACAGCTCCGCCTCCAGCAGGATGCACGGGCCGCGATTGGTCGACCACTCTGACGTCACCGTCCACCGGCCGAACCCGCGCACGTCCACGAAGCTCAGCGTGAAGGAGGGCTTGCCAGCGGCTGTGAAGCTGCCGGCAGGCCGCGTGCAACTGGTCAGTTTGAATGGGGAGCACTAGATGGACGAAATAAAAACGGGCGTGTGGAGTGGGACGGGATCTCGCGATCGACACATTATTTTTGGCGGTGGTGAGATAGGTGATCCTCCAGGCCAGACCAAAAGTAAAATTTTCCTCAAAAATGGACTTTCTCAGAATTTGATCGCAAACGCTTCCTAAACGACAACATATGTATACTTTCAATTCTATCAGTGTGTTCGTCGGCGCTTTATCGATGCAATGACCAGGATGGGAAACAAGGCCGTTTCTGGATTTTTCGCACACAGAACATTATCCCTTCCGGAAAATTATTCGGATCATTATTCTCATTTGGAGACAATCTTGCGCTCTGACGATCAATTGCTCTGTGATCAATTGCTCAATATTCACTGGAAAGTGCAAACTGTGATTCTGATGTCACATGTTTGAAAAAAAAAATATCCTTTTCGCATTCAGTTATTCCCAAATTTTCTTCTCCACATTCAGGGTGGCAAAGTCCAAATTGAACCCTGGCAATGACCCATACGAAGCTCTATTTAAAGCATAGGTCACGGGTTAGGTCAGTGAAGGCAGGGGCGCAGCCAGGGTTTTCTTAAGGGGGCCACCAAAAAATGTCATGAAATAGACCGCGTTCGGTGAGTTCCTTGCGCCGAAAATTTCTGGTCTTGCGTGGTGAAAATCCTAAAATGTCTTGTTTCAGCCAGTATATTTTTGGTTTCTAAGGGGGCGGGACGCCGGGCGCCTTTGACTGTACCTCTGGTCCAAGGGCCGACCCCGCATTTGAAAACTTCATAGAATGTTGGTTAAATCCACTGCTTCCACCCGCCCCGGGGTCAAAATTGCCGCTGAAATCGCATTCAGGACTTAAAATAACCGAAGATATTCTGGCAAGCAAAAAAGGTCATCAGAGGTCAACTTTGGTCAATGACCTTGGAATGGTACCGTGACAATATCCGAATATCAAACTTTCATTAGCCTAAAAGGCACACGATTCGCCACACACCGGGTAAAACGAAACAGCTCCAATGGCTGACCTCTGATGAACTTGCCCTTTGCCACCACCCTTGCCCGGTATGGACAAAGCTAAATACGGACTATCTCCTGACATGGCACAACACTTCATGACACCATCTCACCAGCACAGCACTATGACTCAAAATGTTCCAACATCTGACCGTTACTATGGCACCCACAAGCCGGGTCGGACGTCGCCACTCGACGATACCCACAGACGCGTGCGCCGCTGATGAGTTCCACGTAATTTGTGCAAAAACGGACCGCACTGATGCGAGACAAAGTTTAGCAGAAAGGGAGTATTGGACAAAAAGGGTGCCAGTGTTCCGAACAGTTCTTTCATGCATTGATCGAACGCCTGCATTTTGTCTGACGGCTTGTGTGATAGTGGCAGGCCATTGTTGAACAGCGTATGAGAAGCAAATTGTAATATCCATACCAGTCTGAATTGGTTGCGGTGAATAAATGAAGTTACTAATGAGCAGTAGCGGATCCAGGAAGACCATGAGATCATGCCTCCTCCTTGGGTCCCTTCGGGGTCCAAGGGGGCAATTGAATACGTGTTTTAACAACACAGACTGTGACGAAGCACACAATTAACGTCACTCCTAGGTGCATTCTGGCGACCGGGGAGGGCTTCAGTGCGGACAATTGAAGGGCCCCCGAGTCGACGTGGAGGGTCCCGGGCCGATGAAGAGGGCCTCCGAGAAGACGGAGAGTTCCTACAGGCAGACTCAGAGGCCCCGGTCCGGGCGAACGTGAAGCGACTCTAGGCAGACGAGAGTCTCGGGCTGACGAGGGCCCAACCAGCAAAGAGGGCCCCTGAGCCAACAAAGAGGGCCCTTGAACCGACGGAGATGGTCAATGAACCGACGGAGATGGTCAATGAACCGACGGAGAGGGTCCCTAGCGACCGGAGAGGGCCATGAGCCGATATGAACAGTCCCTGGGCCCAGGGGCGCACACACGATATCCCTCAGAGAGCGTACACATTTTTTAATGACACCTGGCAGGCTGGACCACCTTGTGATATGGAACCCTTGACTACACAGGAGCCCTCGCCGTTGGCTCAGGGAACCTCCTTACCTTCCCGGGGTCCTCTCCATCGGGCCCAGGGCCCTTCCAATGACCCGAGGCCCCTCCATCAGTCCAGGCCCATTCATATCTACTTGGGCCCCTGTGACGGTCCAAGGGCTCTTCATAGAGGGTCAGTACCCCTCCAATGGTCCTGGATCCTCTCTTGTGATCAAGGGTCCTTTCCGTCGCCCCAGGAGTCCTCTTCGTTGGCTCAGGGGCCCTCTTTACTGTCAGGGGCCCTCTCAGTCAGGCCGAGAACCCTTTCAACGACCTGGGGCCTCCTCAGCCAGTCCAGGACCCAGCTTGGATCCCTCCGTTGACCCAGGTACCCTCAATATCACCTCGGAGTCCTCTCCGGTAGCCCGAGATCATTTCCGGTGACTAGGGCCCTCTGTCGGACGAGGAGCTAAATAAATCACCCATTTGCTGCTCGTCACGCTCAAATATCCAAAGTGACAGACTCAGACTTCCGACCTGGTTCTCTTCCCCGGTCCTTCTCTCAGCGAGAGAAGGGGCACCGAAACGTTGGATAGCCCCTTCAGTCAGGTCCTCCGCGAGCAGTTTAGATTGGTGAAATAAAAATGTTCTGCAAACTGTCCCGAGGCCACGAAACCCACAAAGACCCACAAACCAGATATTGTACGATTCTACCTGCAATACACTCAAGACATTTTCGGAGCGCACCTATTCCACCACGGTCAACAATAAATGTCATGATAGGGGCACTAAAGTCCGGTAGCCGCGAACATTCTGGATGCCCCTGGCTAAATCCTGGATCCGCCACTGTTAATGAGTGGCAAGGAGAAAGGCTCAATAATTGCGAGAGGAAAGCGAAAGTGCGAATTGTCCTCTTGAATGCCACCTTTGGCGCCTGCTAGATGGCGGTGGGGAGGTAGGGGTGTACTGTGCAACCCTTCGCAATGGACGTGTTAGCACTCATTATTGCCACATTAATGTTGGCGAACCGTCTCCTGTAATTACACAGATCGTCGCCGTCGATTGCATCGCTGTCTCTCTACATTTTCCCAATCCTGATCGATTAAATCTCCCGCGCCATCGCCAGCCTTGTAGGATGTTGTCGCGAAGCTGACCTCGTGTATGTAGGTGTCCGCTGGAAGACCGGCCACGACCTCCAACCTCCTACGACTAGGGTTGGTGGTGGTGGTTGTGACTTTAAGATGCACTCAGCGGCCGAGGCCGTATGGCGTCGCCTCCCTCTCACCCTGGCAGGAAGGGCGGGCACCGCGGGGAATCCAACCCCGTTCCAGACGCTCAGCTTAACCAATGAGCTACCGACGCCCCTCCTGCGACCAGGGTTCGCTGGACGACCTCATGGGCGGGCAGTTACCAACTTGCAGCGCCGTGCCAACGCTGGCCGACTCGCGTGCCACCGTGTGCCACTACTCAGATCACCGAGACGAGCGCCACCGCGGCGCCCGCCCGACCTTTAGCCGACCTCCGCGCTGCCGATCCCGGATCAAAGTCTGGCCGCACAGTGAGCTGGGAACGGATGTGGATTTTTCACGCGGACCTATGACGTCAGACGAACACACGAGGTAAGTTAGTGCGGATTTGACTACTTTGAAACGGTTGTAGGAAAGGATTTCGACTAAACAGCTGAGTGTCCAACCGAACTTCTGATTGCCAAGGAAAAGCGTATGACAACGGTGGGGTGAAGGAGGGAGGGGGGGGGCAGATGTGGCAGCGAACCCTCCGACCACCCCAAATCTGGAGAATCACATCATCCCGGAGCCGTTGCACGGAACTGCGGCGAACTAAACGTCCTTTCTCTCCCACATTCGAAGCTCATTGTCACGCCGCCGTCGTCGAGCGACCACTTCATCACAGCCATTGGCCGCGACCTCGAGCGGCCTGGCACGCACCCGCTATCGTACTATAGCCGCGACCGCGCGCGCCGGGCCGTAACGATCACGTATCGCCGCGGCGATTGTCACAGCCCGGCCGGATCGAGTGCACGCCAATCAAAGCCTGTCGCCGAGTTCGACGAAGCCCGGCCGGGCTCGACGAGTCACTCAATCGGTTTGGGCGCGGGCGCGGGCGCGGCGGTGGCGACCCGACACAATTCGGCCGACAGCGCCGGCCGGTGCGCGCCAATTCGCGGCGATGTGATTGGTGGCGGCGCGCGGCGGTCGGCGGTCCGATGCGGCCCGACACAGAACTTGCCGGCGCCGCCGGCGGGCCCTGATTGGCTGTCACGCTGTGTCTGAGCTCCCTGACAAAAACAGTGACATGTTTCGCTAACTTGGGTCAGTTACGCAGACAGCCAGAGCGCTCAGATGCGTGGAGGACTCAGTAGAGACCAAAGGGGCCGAAAAGGTCGATTTTTGTCGATATTTTGCACTAACATGAGCGACACCACCAAACATAGAACGGACCAAGTATATGCACACCTTTCACGCCGATGTGATGTAGCGTGTAAAATCCCTAAACTTCAACGTAAAGTGTACACTATTATACGGACAGATGCGGCGTTCAATATACAAACAAATGTATCAGAAACACCTGCCTTCACAACGAAAACTTAAACTTGCATTGCGAGTGACAAGTTTTCAGCTCCCACTGCCGAGGGCCTTGTGATGATTTGTGATTTTAAAATGATTCCACAAAGGATACGCGGGATGCAATACGATATCATGTTCGTCTACAATGTGTATCAGGATAGTGGTGACTTGCCATTCGTGCTAATTTCATCCTCGTTGTATAGGTCCGCGCGAATCGTTAGCCAGCTGTTCCTCTTCCACGTGCCCTTTGCACACGCTTGCAATGTGAGGGACAGCCAGTTTGCAAGAATGCCTCTAGCGGTAAACGAATGCCATAGAACATGCTAGAGTGTCGGTTTGTATGACACTTGCTGTACGTTCCAGGCAAGTGTGACTAAGTATGTGCTGACTTTAGTAATGTTGAGACCTATGATCCAGTGGATTACAACCTTGTGTATCCGGGGTGGATCCAGGCATTGTCATTGGGGGCACATGTCCGGAGGGACGCCACTGCGAAAGTACTGAAGTGACGTCTTGGCCTTCTAGGGGGCGCCTCTTGCTGAAACATCAAGGGGGTGCACTTGAGCCTTCCCGGATGGGCGCCGTTTTCTCTCAAAGGGGTTCATTTTGCTGAAAAATTCGACGGATGGACTCAGGCCTTCCTAAAGTGGGCGCCTTTCCTTTCAAGGGGGCCCCGCCAGGCCGCAGCCGTCCGAATCGACCCAAGTCTTGACGGCACATGCCACGCTTGAGTTCTGCTTGAGGTCCAGGCATACCGGGTGAGTGTCCAGGCATACCGGGTGAGTGTCCAGGCATACCGGGTGAGTGTCCAGGCATACCGGGTGAGTGTCCAGGCATACCGGGTGAGTGTCCAGGCATACCGGGTGAGTGTCCAGGCATACCGGGTGAGTGTCCAGGCATACCGGGTGAGTGTCCAGGCATACCGGGTGAGTGTCCAGGCATACCGGGTGAGTGTCCAGGCATACCGGGTGAGTGTCCAGGCATACCGGGTGAGTGTCCAGGCATACCGGGTGAGTGTCCAGGCATACCGGGTGAGTGTCCAGGCATACCGGGTGAGTGTCCAGGCATACCGGGTGAGTGTCCAGGCATACCGGGTGAGTGTCCAGGCATACCGGGTGAGTGTCCAGGCATACCGGGTGAGTGTCCAGGCATACCGGGTGAGTGTCCAGGCATACCGGGTGAGTGTCCAGGCATACCGGGTGAGTGTCCAGGCATACCGGGTGAGTGTCCAGGCATACCGGGTGAGTGTCCAGGCATACCGGGTGAGTGTCCAGGCATACCGGGTGAGTGTCCAGGCATACCGGGTGAGTGTCCAGGCATACCGGGTGAGTGTCCAGGCATACCGGGTGAGTGTCCAGGCATACCGGGTGAGTGTCCAGGCATACCGGGTGAGTGTCCAGGCATACCGGGTGAGTGTCCAGGCATACCGGGTGAGTGTCCAGGCATACCGGGTGAGTGTCCAGGCATACCGGGTGAGTGTCCAGGCATACCGGGTGAGTGTCCAGGCATACCGGGTGAGTGTCCAGGCATACCGGGTGAGTGTCCAGGCATACCGGGTGAGTGTCCAGGCATACCGGGTGAGTGTCCAGGCATACCGGGTGAGTGTCCAGGCATACCGGGTGAGTGTCCAGGCATACCGGGTGAGTGCATAAAGTGCATAGACGTGTTGTTCATTACTTTTAATGGCTAACATCTGCTGCGTTTTGAAAAGGCCGAGGATGTGTATCGGAAATACGTAAACACAAAACTGGGATGATCATTTTGCATTGATGTAATCGTAAATCATGAGATGCTCTAGTCATATATTTCCATGTAATTATTGGAGCGCTTCGAGTGTTCACTGCACTTCGTTATATAATAGCAGATATAATGGCTCCAGATGTTCTGTTATAAGTGGTATATCTGTTTGCGAAGTTACTGTGATAAACTTTCCCACCAGATGGGGTTGAAACCGTTTCAAAATGTGTGGAAGGAGTGGGTGGGGGGAATATATTGTCATCACAATATTTTCGGTCAACGCCATGTTACGATACATTTCAACAACATCGGGCGAGGTGGTCAAATGGTCTTCCAAAGGTGTGGAAAGTTCAATCTTTGCCAGCAGAGCACAAGCTAGGGTCGGCCAACTGTTATAATTACTTCTCTCTCTAAGTCATTGAAAACGGGAATTTATAACCAAAAAGGCAATTTAACTTGCTTGATATGGAAGATCACAATAATTGAGACCATTTACTATCTCTCTTTCTGAAACATAGTTGCGACTCTCGTTTGCAATTAGGTGGTTCGTGCATCTTTCCCCCGGGAACCGAGTTCACTTACATCAAATGCGAAAATTATCCACCGATCAGCCGCCACATTCACCAACGACTTATAGTCACCTGCCACAACAGCATGTACAACAAGCTACCACTCATTCGAGCCGAGACAAACCTGACGAGTGTAGCGGTCTACAACGTCGCGGGCGGCACATCACACAACGTGGTGAGCACTTCCCCACTTGGAAAATAGACGTGAAAGTGTACGAGACTGTGCTGTGTACAGTATGAGCTAATAAGGCAGATGTACATCAAGCACGCCTGTTTGTCCAACGTTTGGCTGTGCAAAGCTGCATTCAGACAGTTTCGGCTCTGCAAACCCCGTGCGGAATGGCAAACAACTAAGCGTAAGGCGGCGAGCCGTCTCGCAGACGTGGACCTCCTGACCGCCCGACCGCCCGCCGCTGGGCGGCACACACCCGCTCGCATTTACGGATTCTTGTGCTCACATAAATCATCAACAGGATATGCGTCCCATCCACAGACAAAGTTTCAATGCGATTCAATACGAAGTTTCAAGTTATAGACAACGAAGTTTCAAGTTAACGAAGTTATGGATTCAATACAGGCAAGACCAAGTCGCACTCACACAATATATAGGGGCGGGTAATAAAAGGGGCGTAATAAAACGGTTGGTCTTGCCTATCGCAACCGTCGCCTTTCTACGCCTTCGACAAGGGAATCGTATCGCACAGCTTCCATCCCGCACGCACGTATGCAGTCAGAAAATACATCAGCGTCGCTATTGACATCAGACAGAAAGTCATTGACGACCTGAGAAACCGGAATTAAAAACGAGTCCCGAACGCAGTTTACATGAGCGTGCCGGACAGGGAACAGCTGTTGTGGGCGGGTCGCTGGGGTCGGTACGTGCAGCAAAAAACAACTCAGCAGAGCCGACGAGTCACCTCCAGCCGCAAAACACATTTATAATAAAGACAAGGTTGTCCGCGCCGAAAGTGGGATGAGGTTGAAGTGCTGATAGAGGCGCCGATATGAAATATAATTCAGACGTCCGGAAATGTGACTGCACTGAGATAAGACGGTTTATGTCCGGCCGGATCGACCCGCGTCGTGAGCGCCGCGGCGGCTCCAATCCAAGTGATGCTGCAGTATCGACCTCACGCTGTTTTTGAACGCTGCTCAACTTGAGGTCCCATTCAATTTATAAATGACACCACGATAAAATTGAGTGTAGAATTTGAAAATCGATGTTCAACGGAAATCGAGACGGGGTGTTTTCACGCATCGATATTTTATACCATATTTTGGTCGAAAATAAATTTTGACAATGTTGGAAAATATACCAATATCTTTATGTTAAAGAATCGTATTTTGGCACCCCGTCACCGTTTTCGGATCTCAGAAATATTTTTTTTCATTCCAGAGTTATAGCAGATTAAAGAGATCAATTCGTGGTATGACGTCATATTTTACGTCACCATGCAGGACAAACCGATGGTCAAAGGGACCGAAAATCTCAGAATCGTGTCTGGGACATGATAACCAACTAAGGTGAAAGAGAGGGGAGGAGTGGTCTAGGGGTAAGATGCTAGTCTCACAATCGAAAGGTTGTGGGTTCGAGTCTAACCTGTCGCTACTCTTCGCCCGCGACCAATCGGCGTGAGAGATTGGCGACGCTACATGACTCAACGGTCGACGTGTCGTAAAACCAATAACTAACTAAGGTGAAAGAGAAGAACAATCTGAGGCGACAGGGTGCTCAATTGAACCCCCACCCCACCGGTTGAGTTGGCATGGAATGACCCAGCTATCCATTTTGTCACACCGATCCCTCGCATTCATGCAGTCACAACGTTGCCAATAGCTGCCTTGTTCATGTGCCAGTCATCGGATGCCAATCACAACGTTACCAATAGAAGCCTGGAGCACGTGCCGCCGTCATGTTATGCCTGGCATTTTTCCAAATTGTTTCTACGTCATCACAGGTTTTGCCATCTTCCCCTGCTACTCCCAACTTGCCGACAGATGAGCTTCAGGACATGGTTGTGTGGGCTGGTCGTTGCTGTGGTGGTGGACACAGGCCATCGACGAGCCCAACATTATCTCACTGAGAGGCGTTGATTATTGGACTATTTTCTACTTCCATTATTAACATCAGCAGTGTCTAAATTTAATTGAATCTCGGTGTGAGATGAAAAACAAAATCCAATTTTGCAACTTAAAGGTGCAAAAATATCACCACGTATTCAATGTTAAAACTGAACATACCTACACCAATTAACACTCGCACGTCCGGCGGTCCGCGCCAACTTCGCATGTCCGGGGGGGGGGCAGATGTCTGCCCCCACCCCATAAGATCTCGAGAACTATGCTAGGTAGCGACAAACGGAAAACGGCTTTGGATAGCTGGTGACAAGCTCTATCGCAAGTATTTCGGTCATTTTCTCGCTCAGGTCAATATTTAGGTCGCTGGGTCATCATATGTCAAATTCGACCAGATCGGGTGGGACCCTCAGATATTGGCACATATCTCAGGACCTGTAACAGATAGAAACAAACTGCAAATGCTATTCGACAGCCCTTGGAATGTGCTATCGACATACGCTGTGTAATTTAAGGTCAGGTCAACAGATGGGTCACCGAAACAATGACCTCAGGTCAAGGTCATGGGGTAGAGTAGGGAGGTCATGTAATATATCAATCGACACGCCTTGGCGATACAAGCACAATGACGGTAATTTCAGCCTTCTAGCTCAATGCATTGCGATATAATGCGCAGAAATGTGCTAGTGATTTCAGGTGACCTCAGCTGACCTTGGTGGGGCCACTGAGCAAAAATGTCAGCGATAGCATTGCGAATAGCTTCCAACTACACGCCATAACGGTTGGAGGTCATTCCGAGAGCAAATATGTAACCAGGAAACATTTGTATATTTTTCCATAGGCCTATAATGGGTAAGCCATGGCCACGACCTGACCTCAGGTCAACGCTACGAAAAAAAACCGTGATATACATATTATAGACCCTGATAAGATCATGACGTGAGATAAGTTTGAAATCAATCGCCCAATTATTGTGGGAGTGATGCCACATAGAACTCGGAGGGACGTTAGGTCACTTCGCCTGACCTGGTGACCTGACTTGAGATGACCCAGGGTCAAACATTTCTGAGGATATGCGGAAAAGACCACTGAGCAGCCATGCGAGGTTTGGCCTTGCTAACCCAATTAGTATGGCGGCAAAGTAGGAAAAACCGTAGGGGGGGGGGGGCAGATCACTGCCGCATTCATTGCCGACATCACTGCCGCATTCGAACGAGTGCACAACTCCGTACTGACACACAAACTGCAGAAGATAGGTCTGCGTGGACACATGACACACTTCATTCTCAACTTCCTCAGAGACAGTATACCCAAGGTCCGATGCGGCAGTGTTACATCAAACACCACACCTCAGGAACAGGACCTGCAAAGGGGAGCGTGCTCCCACCCAGCCTCTTTATCATCACGATTAACGTCATACTTGCTGATCACACAGACACGCCACTCCAATATTAACTTCTCGCGGACGACATATCCATTTGGACAACAGCAAAATTATCCTAAAAGCTGAGAATACCATTGAAACAGCTCTCGACCACACCCCAAAGTGGTGCGAAACACACGCACACGCACGCGCATGCACGCACGAACGAACGCACGCACGCACACACACACATACACACATATATATATATATATACACACACACACACACACATATATATATATATATATATATATATATATATATCGGCCGACTGACATGCTGTATACGTGCCAGGATAAATAATACATCATGGGGGAAGTGTTAATCGCCAGTATCCTTCGAAATAACCGTTGAATTTTCACCGATTTTCTAATTCTAAAGCACTAAACCAAGTTTGATAACTATGACGGCTAGATGGCAGGACCACTGAAGGCGAGTCATGGCTGAATGGTGGGAGTGGTTCGCGTGGTTTAATCAGAGTTTAATGGCAACGTTGAAGTGTCAGTGAAACGCCTCTTTGGGACTCATGACCTGCCTGGCCTGCGATACATTACGTGATTTGATACAACCTCCGCCGAAAACACTATAGTATGAACCATAGCATTCTGCTTAAATTCGGTACATATCCACTGAAAAACCAATAACGCGTTTTTCACAAGCACATCAGTGTCTTCGAAAATAATGTCATCAATCTTTGCCGCACCTCTTCAGTTGCCATACGGCTCTCAGTTTTGTAAGACCTAATATACCCCATTTCAAAGCTGGCAGAGTTCATCGAAGGCCACGTGATCAATTGCAACTTTACGCCTAACCCCACACGACTACCCAGACGCGCTTCTGCCTTCTCACTTACCACACTTTTGCATGCTTGGGAATGTCAGAAGATCTTGTAAGCTTGAAACACCCAGTCATTCCAAAGTTGAATTTAATTGTCCAATCATCAGGATTGTGCCCAGACTTGAGATCCACCTGCCGTACAGGCCTCGTTTCTACCAACAGCTCCTTCCCTCGGGACCGCGACGTCAGGGAGTACCGAGAACAGACGGCGATTTTGGAGTTCAACTCGGCCAGCTTCGGCTCGCGGTTTACCGACGGCCTTTCATCAATCTTGCCGATAAATTCCCTTCCTTTGGATATCTTCTTTATAAACAATGATGACATGTGAACCTCTGGACCTTCAGGCATTGCTTGGATGCTTTAGCGTTCTGGTATCACGGTCACTGTAGCAAGAACTACCGATCAGACACAACTACATTGGTAGATGGTGATGAAGGTCTGGAAGGAAAGAATACACCACTTATTCATACCGTTCACTCAGCTTCGCTCACAGCAGCCAAGAAGTGACGTTTCTCGTGTAGCGGTCTCATTGGCTGAGCGTTGGATGTAAAGAAATGCCTTCAATGGTTTCTACCGAAGATGTAAATAAAATAACAACTTGTACGTATACGACTTGTATACAACTTCGCATCCTCCGATCCTCCTAATATCGGGTTGTAGTGGGTGGTGACCCCGGTGTTTAGAAGTCCCAAGTTGTGATCCGAAATACACTGGTGAATTTCGTGCCCTCTAGTCTCCGTCCGATCGCTTTCCCAGGAGGGATGTTTAGCATTAAAGTCTCCCATGATTAGAACTGGTGGAGGAACCTGAGGCAGCAAGTCGCCTCAGCTCCTGTGGTGTGCTGGTTGCAGCTGACGGAGAAATGCATAGTGAGATGACTGGTTTGGCAATGGGAAATTTTGAGGCTGTCTGCTACGCAGCTCAGGGGAGTATTTAACGTTACTCGACGATGAGCTATGCTGTTGGTGATAAGTATGGCTGCACCCCATGTCCGCTGTGGACCGCTTACGTTATCGACATGCCATGTGCAACCTGTAATTTTGTTCCAAACAGAATCAGAGTCTCGAAAGTGAGATTCTTGGAGCGCGGCTAGCAATGGTTTTTGTTGCAGGAATTCCGATTTGAATTATATGAACTTGCCTGAAAGGCCACCGGTGTTCCATTGCAGAAAGTCCCATTGTCGAACGCGTTTAGTGTCTGTTGGTGTTCTTATACTGGGGTGGTGTCGGTGTCGTGTTGGGGAGAAAGGAGAGGTTGAATCGGTGGACGGAGAGGGGTGGGGTGGGAGGGTGACGCCAGTGTTAAATTATTCGTGAAACTGGGTGGAATATACCACTTTCTGAGCACTGAATCGACATCCGGCTCGAAGAAGCATCGACATCGTGCTTCTTGATGCGTGCATGTGAAGTCTTCATGCTTCGTGTCTAGCAGCATCACGTGTATAAGTATCATTCTCATGCTCACCACAAAGGGTCGTGATACACGAACGTCTCGTAGCGCGATTCTAGGCAGAGGGATTACCTATGATGTGTTCAGTTATACAATGCCCATTTATAGCATAGGTATTTTGTATCGTTATCGTTGACATATGTATGTATACATTAGGTATCTCAAAACAAGCGAGAAATGTACAGTCATAAATATCATATTGGCTTAAGATTAAGCTTGGAGGACGTGGCAAGGTTCTGAAATGGCATTATTTTCATGGTGAAATTCGACATCTTGTTTTACTCGTTTCGACATCTCACACCTAACGAAAAACCATTATTTTAACGCTGGGTGACACAGGCAAGCGTGGTAGCATGGACTTGGACTCACGGGTCCTGGGAGGTGATTGGGTGGCGTGGCGGCGGGATTTGCGCTTGGGAGGCGCGGAAGATTCGGACGGGAGTCTTTGGTCTGGTGTTTCGGGGTCGGGCTCGACGGGTTTGGGAGGAGTAGTGGATTCGGTTTGGGTGGTGGCCTCAGACGAGGCTTTGGGGTGGGTTTGAGTGGATGAGCAGGAGATAATGGGGAGGTCGGTCTGGCAGATGGTGGCTGTGGACTTGTGGAATTTCTGGGTGGAGGCTGGGGAGGCCGTGGACTTGTGGGAGGTTTGTGTGGAGGCTGGGATGGCCGTGGGCTTGTGGGAGGTTTGTGGGGATGCTGTGGTGGCCTTGGGTCTAGTCCTTGATCTGGGCCGACTGGATTGGTGTGGCAGGGGCCGAGGGCCCGGAGGAGGGAGTGGTGGGAAGGCGCCAAGGTGGCGCGGAGGACCCTGGCCGGTTGGAGGCGGTGTGGCGAAGGGGTACGGCCAGGCCCCGTGAGGAATGGGTGGGTACCGGTGGATGAAGGGATGGAGACCGGGTCTGGGTCTGAGGGATGGTGGTGGTGGGATGGTGAGGGGTGGATGTGGGAGGCCGTGCCCGAGGTGGGGTGGTGGTGGGCGTAGGCCGAGTCGTAGTTGGGGTGGAATGAGGAGCCTCTATCCGCGGTGGGGTGGGCGTGGGAGGAGGCCGGGTCCACGGTGGAGAGGGTGTGGGAGGAGGCCGGGTCCGAGGTGGAGGGGATGTCGGAAAAGGCCGGGTCTGAAGTGGAGTGGGTGTGGGAGGAGGCCGGGTCCGAGGTGGGGTGGGGTGAGAAGGCGTAGTGAGCGGTGAGGTCGAGGGTCGGAGGGGCGGTGGAGGCGAGGGTCGGCGGAGCGTTGAGGATGGAGGTGTGCCGGGCTCCGGGAGCCGGCTGCTGGTGGGATGGTAGAGCGGGTAGGAGTTGGTGTTGAAGGGGGCGTGGGCTTAGGTGTGGAGGAGAGCGTCGCTGCGTAGCTGCGCCCGGCGGTAGGTACGATGTGGGCGCGGTTGTGGAGGTGGTGCTGCGTAAGTGTTGTGCTGCTGTGTGTGGCACGCTGTAAGCTGCCGAATACCGACAAACCTCCCTCTCGTATGCATACTTGTGGCAATCGGGATCGGTGGCGGGGTGCGGCCCATCACAGGCTGCACATCTACTTTCAGAGGAGTTGCAGTCGGATGCCGTGTGGTGGTGGATTTGTGCTCTAGGGCGCGTCGACTGCATTGGTCATTTTGCGCCCATGATGCCGTGTGGTGGCCGGCGCACTGGCTACATCATCGTGGTGCTGGCGACGCGCATACGCGTTCGCCATGACCATAACGAAGATAGAAGCGGCACCGTAGTGGTAAACACACGTAGAGACGTGCCTCGTACGCCTTGTCGTGAATGTGTATGTGTGATGGCAGCTGCAGCGCGTTGAATGTCAGAACCAAGATGTTGTGTGTGAAACGTGCCTCCCGTTTAATGTGATCAATCGTGGCTGTGGCGTCTAGGAGGGCAGAGACGTCAAACAGTGTGGGGATGCTTTCGAGTGGCAAGCCATCCAACTCTGGGGCGCAAATGTAGCCCAGGTTGGTGTTCAGTGTATGATGTAGCGTGAAGGAGCAGCGCTGATTATTGAAGGTGTGTGTGTCTAGAAGCGTTTGTGTCAGCGCTGCCCTGCGTTTGCACGATAATGTGGGTGGGGTGTCTGTTGATCATGAAGTATTTTGATTGAAGAATGTGCCGGTGTGTCTGCGCGAGAGTGAAAGATGACTGTCGCGTGATGATATGGCCTGGCTCTGTGCAGGTGTATACCATGTAGGCGCCTTTTGTGGTGCGGGCGGTGGGCGCCTTTGTGGGTGACATGGTGTGTATGTTTCCTTGCCGTCCTGCTCAGCTTATCTACATCCGCTCAGCGAGACGAATGGCTGGGAGCTGACACTGCCCGGCTTCTTGGCACGGTCATGTGGTGGCATGACGTCATAGACAGTGGCCGGCGGTCGCTTTCCGTCCCGAACCCAGAGCTGGCATGACCACCACATATCAGGATCACTGATAAATTGTTTTCCTTGAAGAAAAATGTTGACCCTTCAGACAATACTGTGGTTAAAAATGATCGCAATGACAGATCAGGTATAAAAGCGCTGCAACGAAAAGTATCACGGTTTCAAAAGCGCGACAGTAACGCAAGGACGCCAGCTGTGGCTGGTGACGTGCTTGGGGAACACGTGGAGCCTAGCTGTGCATCCTTTCCCTCCCCATCCCATTGTCCATTCCTGTCAACATCCCTGCTTATGTCCTCCTTCCAACCCTGCAGCAGCAACCCATCCCATGTCACGAGCAGGTAGGCCAGCTTCACCTGGTCCAGACCTGAAATTGCAATCAAGATAAGAAATGCTTCAATTGATTTTACCACATCTCAAAGAATAGAATATGATGACAGCCACGTAAAATTTTGAATTGATGGTCATAACTCAAAATTATAGAGTATTATTTTGCTTTAAGATATTCACGAGAGAAGCTTTACACACTTTTACCTCTATAGAGCAAACAGAGGGGTTCGGTTTGGTTTGGTTTTTGGTAAATATATGGAAGCCCATAGTTATTCCTTCTCTTCCAAGTGGATAAAAAGTGTGGGTGAAAAAGGAGTTCTGGTGGGAGAATATTATTATTTTTTTTTTTTTTTTTAAATAAATTTAATCCGAGTTCTTGCTGGGGTGGCTTTATGAACCAGGGTCCTATTGCTAAGCAGAGCTTGTTGCGTGAACCCTGGCCCCACCACCCGATCCATGCATTCCAGTTCAACAGCAGAATTTTGACCGAAAGTTTAACGTGCCGTCAATGCACCGACACGGCCGCCCGGTAGCTCGTCCCCAGTCTCATCGGGCCAGCTGCCAACTGACCCTCCCAGCCGGGGGCTAAATGCGAGCGCGCGAAGCGACTCGAACCCTGTCTTGCCAGGACGGGGGAAACGAGTGCAGGCCGGCGCTCTAACCAACTGAGCTACCGAGGCGGCAATATGCAATAAAGAAGAGCACAAAATTAAGACAAATAACCCAACCTGATCGAATCTAGCCTACTGATGTTTGATCATGCAAAATCTACTGATATTGGACCACCAAAAAAATTACTGGTATGATTTCATACCTATATGATTCCTATATGTGATTTACCATTGAAATGGCATGGGAGAAAAGTGGCTAGGTAAGCTTGAACAAATTCCATCAATATATATATTCCTGATTTGTGTTCAGGGGCCACTATATAAACACACCTTTATATAAACCACTATATAAACACAACACGCGCACGTCCGGGGGGGGGGGGAGATATCTGCCCCCCCCCCTGTGGTTTTTCCTAATTTGCCGCCATACTAATCGGGTTAGCAAGGGCAAACCTCGTATGGCTGCTCATTCGTCTTTTCCGCATATCCTCAGAAATGTTTGACCCTGGGTGATCTCAAGTCAGGTCACCAGGTCAGGCGAAGTGACCCAACATCCCTCGGAGTCTAGGTGGCATCACTTCCACAATAATTGGGCGATTGATTTCAAACTTACAACACGTCATGATCTCATCAGGGACTATAATATATATCTCGTTTTTTTCGTACCATTGACCTGAGGTCAGGTCGCGGCCATAGCTTCCCCCATTATAGACCTTTGGTAAAATATACAAATGTTTCCTGGTTACATATTTGCTCTCGGAATGACCTCACAACGGTTATGGCGTGTAGTTGGAAGCTATTCTCAATGTTACCGCTGACATTTTCGCTCAGTAACCTCACCAAGGTCATCTGAGGTCGCCTGAGATCACTAGCACATTTCTGCGCATTATATCGCACTGCATTGAGCTAGAAGGCTGAAATTACCGTCATTGTGCTTGTATCGCCAAGACGTGTCAATTGATGCATTACATGACCTCCCTAGGCTACATCATGACCTTGACCTGAGGTCATAGTTTCGGAGTTGACCTGACCTTAAATCACACAGCGTATTGTCGATAGCACATTTCAAGGGCTGTCGAATAGCATTCGCCGTTTGTTTCTATCTGTTACAGGTCCTGAGATATGTGTCAATATCTGAGTGTCCCACCCGATCTGGTCGAATTTGAATTATGATGACCCAGTGACCTAAATATTCACCTGAGCGAAAAAATGGCCGAAATACTTTCGATAGAGCTTGTCACCAGCTATCCAACGCCGTTTTCCGTTTGTCGCTACCTAGCATAGTTCTGGAGATCTTAGGGGGGGGCAGACATCTGCCCCCCCCGGACCGGCGAAGATTGCGCGGACCGCCGGACGTGCGAATGTTAAGGTAATTGTAAAATTCTTGGAATATATATTTGTCCAATGCAATGCTTATGAATGTGGTTAATATGAAGTGACCACTCATTTCCTCTGCAAATGCATACTTTTCAGGTGATAGACCAAGTAACACCAAAAAGGGACCTGGTGGTCCCTTTTTGGGGGGCAATAGCATCAAAAATAATGATCAGAAAGAGGAGTAACATAACCTAACCTAACTTAGCCTTACCTTCCACATAAGACAACAAATCTGCATAACAAATGAAAAAATGCAGTTTCAAATGAAAAACCTAACTTAACCTCAGCCAACCTAGCCTAATCTGTCTTTGAAGGAAACAAATTTCTTTTTGTATTTATTAAAAAAAATTGTCCAACTTAAAAACCTGACCTAACTTGGTCTAGCCAAACCTGAACCCTGTTTGCTTCGCAGAGGTTAAATGTGTTTAAAGCTTCTCATAGATACCTGAAAGTGTAAGAACACCCTATTTGTAATGGTAGGATTCAATAACTAACAGCAAAATCCTCTGGCAGAAATTCTGCTAAAACAGAACTTTATATTTACTTTCCTAACCCTAAAAAAGCAATCAAATTGGGATAATGAACTTGGCATCATTCATTCACTCAACTTCTGATTGGTAAATTTGGAGTTTAAGGTTATTTCTGACTTCTTGGAATTTATTTTTTCAATGCAATGTTTATGAATGTGTTGAACATGATTTGACCAGTCATTTCCTTTGCAAATGCATACTTTTCAGTTGGGAGGCAGAATAACACAAAAAAGAGGCTTGGATTTTGGTGATATAGCACAAAAAGAGTAATGTTCAAAATAAAGAAAAAATATTTAGCATAACCTTACCTAAACTAGCCTAACCTTCCATACAAGAAATATTTTTTTTTTTAATGGAACATTTCCAAACAACTTTTTTCCTAAACAAATTTAAATTAAAAACCTAACATAGCCTAACCTAAGCTTGCCTAAACTGCTTTTCAAGACAAATTTTCCTTTCTTGGGAAAAATGTCTTTTTTGAATTTTTTTTTGTAACTTACAATAAAAGCCTAACCTAACCTGACCTAGCCAAACCTAACACATTTGTATGCTTCATGGAGGTAAAAGGTGTGCAAAACATGTCTTGTAGTTACCTTAAACTGCAATAATACCAAATAATCTTTAACATGGTATACATCATATACACTATTTGCATCAGAGCACTAATTTATTCCCAAATACAAGCTATCACATACATTGATCTTCAAACATGCTAAATTCTGTCAAACCCATATTGTTCATGGTCACGTTGTCCTATAGGTACATAGGTAACTGGGCAAATTTTCATGAGCTGCTTCTCTTCAAACTACAGCTTGATGTTCCTGTGATTTGGCACTATCTGTAAGTTGTTTAGGATAGGAAATAAAATAATAATAAGTAATGAAAGCATTCACTCTAAAATAACCTTGAAATAGAATCATACCAATATAAGATATTAGACCATATTCCCAAATGATGCAACAGCACCAGGTAATCTTCAAGTATTACCCCTCACACTTTCTTTATATCAAAAAGGTATCTAAGTCACTAGTCGGTTTTACAGCGGAACTTTGCTCCCAGGTCACGTGGTCTCAGGAACGAGATAGAGGGAGAAGACCCGGCATAGTGATCTGCATAAATTAAAAGCGACCAGCAAATATAATTATCACATCAGTTTTGATAACGAAATAGGTTTTACTATTGACGCTGCTGAAATAAGTAGAATTAAACTTACGAATATCAGCAGATTGCAATACGCTTTCTAATTTACGTCAAGACTGCACTCAGCTCTACGGTATCTGGCAGCGGACGGATGACTGCCAGATGACAAATTGGCGCTGTGGTTAAATTAGCGAAGGATGCGGTTATAAGCCAACTTCCTGAGCAACGGTAGAGAAAATGATAACAAAAGTACACTTAATCGATGTCAACCAAGTTTATAAATCCATACCTGATACTGCCGACATGCTCACGCCGCACAACTAATAAATAATCACAACACATCCCACGAGTAGGACGCTCATGCACCGACTGATTTGTTGCCTGCCGCGTACTGGGATATAGGTTTAGGAATATAAAATGATTTAAGGAACATTATACTAAAACAATCAGTCTAAAATAGTTTTATTCTCACCACCAAGAAACAAGTTTTGTCAATTAAAAAGTTCAGAAAATTGAGTGAAATCAATTCTTGTTTCTAATAAATGTTCTTAGATGTACTTTTTTAGTTCATGTCTGGAATGTTTAGTTGAAGCATGATAACTCCCCTGGGTTCATTCAGCATACCTGGCTGGAGGTTTTTCTCCGTACTTTGAGTGACGTCACCAACAGCTGACTGGCGGTCAGCTGACAGTGACCTAGATACCTTGTTGACATAAAGAAAGTGTGAGGGGTAATACTTGAAGATTACCTCACCACCATGCCTTCACTTGTGAGGAGCAAAGACAAAACTTGAAGCACATGCATATTAATTACATATTTGAGGGCAGAGACTGAACACTAGTATTGAAGAAAAAACTTTTTTTTTCTCCAAAAATAGGTACATTCTTCAGATATTTGTGAAACTTATTTTTCATTAGGGTTTGCTCTTCAATGCAGAGGACAATATGTCAAAACTTTGGGAAATATGGATGCTTTGACCAGACATACAATTGAATATAACTTAGTGGCCACCATTGACTATCACTTGTTTTGTAAAGTCATAAAGTGAGCATACTTATGGGTCATGGGCAATCTGCACCACCCGCACAGGATAAACACAGCCATTATACCCCATGGCATTTTTCAGGGAGGGACTCATTTTGGGGGTTTAAGGGTGCTTCGACCAAAGCGTGATCATTTAGTCAGGGAGGGACTCACAATTAGGAACAAACTTCACATGCGTAATTAAGCAAAGTATATGAACATGTCCTTCAGGGAAACTAGATAATGGGGTGGGGAGGGAAGAAGTGGCATTGCCATTTCAGGTATACGCCAATAGTGACAGCATAGGCAATAGAACCTCACAGTCAGCAAATAGGGATAGTAGTAGATCAAGGGGGCAGAGTGGTAGCTCATCCAGAGATGATAGAGCTACTCAACATGAAGAAGCCAAAGATGGTTATGGAACTTTTGTTAAGTGTATGATGCTTAATGCTCAGAGCATTCGATCCAAATTTGATGATTTCAAGTGTTATGTTGCTGAGGAGAAACTAGATTTTGTTTGCATTACTGAGGCATGGGTCAGTGAGGGATATTTTGGGGATAACTTGCAGGACTATGAGATCCAGGGATACAATATGTTGTCATGCAATAGGGGTCCAGCAGTGAAAGGGGGTGGTGTAATGCTCTATGTGAATAGCTTATTCAGTTCTCAAAAAGTAGCAGATGGGGTAAAAACGTGTGTCTGTGGAGTCCATTTGGCTTGATGTTGCTGTGGGAAAAGGCAACAGCAATAAACTGAGGATAGGAGCTTCGTATCGATCAGGAACCTTGCCATATTCTCAGCAACTGGAGCTCGATAAGGTGATTTGTGAGGAAATCAGTAGAAACTTTCAGAGGAAATGCCTTATTCTTGGTGACTTTAATCTAAAAGGATATGAAAATGTTGGTGTTGGCTCCCCATCATGTAAACTGTTTAGGAAATGCCTTGAAGAGGACTTGTTCTTACACCAGTTTGTAATGGAACCAACCAGGCACGGCTCATTCTTGGACCTTGTCTTCTCAGATTTAAGTGATTTAGTTCAAGACTTGACTGTAGGAGAAACTCTGGGAAGAAGTGACCATAACATAGTGAAATTCAAGGCACAAGTAGCAGGGACAATCAAGGATAATTTGGCAAAGATTCCAAATTTTAACAGGGCAGACTTTGACTGCATGAGAGAGGTTTTAAGTGCCATAAAATGGGAAGAAGAATTCTTTGATTTAAATGCCTGTGAAATGTGGGAAAAGTTCAAATCTTACTTGGGGAAATTCAGATTAGACATGTCCCCCAAAAGCAAAGGTGCAAAAGAAGGGTGGGAAAGCCAGCATGGCTTACACCAGATTTGATGAAAGCAATTAAGGCTAAGAAAGATGCATTTCGAGTATCTAAGGAAGCTTCAAATATGGTAAATCTAAGGTCATATAAGAAAAGCTAGAGATGCTGTGAAACAAAAAACCAGAGCAGCAAAGCAAGCAAAAGAATTGGATTTGGCTAGGCACTGTAATGGGGACAGTAAAAAGTTCTTTAGTTTCTACAAGCTAAGTAAAGTTTCAAGCACAATTGGTCCACTGGAAGTAAATGGGACTATATTGAGTGAGGATGGTGAGATGGTTGAGGAGCTGAGCAAGCAGTTTAAATCAGTGTATACAGTGGAGGATGTGACTAATCTGCCAACCGTGAACCACAGTTCAGTGACAGGTGAGCAGATACACGAGGTTGATTTCATTGATAGTGATGTTGTTTTCAATTATATCAGAAAAATAAAGCCAAACAAGGCAGCAGGACCTGATGGAATTTATGCTAGGGTATTGTGGGAAGCTGAAAAGGAACTGGCAATTCCACTTAGTATAATATTTTGTAGATCAGTTTCACAAAATGAAATTCCAACAGATTGGAAAAGGGCAAATGTAGTTCCTATTTTCAAGAAAGGAGAAAGAGGGAAAGTTGAAAACTATAGGCCAGTAAGCCTCACATCCCTAGTCTGCAAGGTACTCAAATCAATTATCAAGAATAGAATAGTGTAGTTTTCTGGAAGGAAACAGATTGATTGAAGATACTCAACATGGGTTTAGAAAAGGGCGATCTTGTCTCACAAATCTCTTGGACATTTTGAATTTTGCTTCAGAACAATTTGATCAGGGAAATCAGGTTGATGTAGCATATCTTGACTTTAGTAAGGCCTTTGACAAGGTACCCCATAAATGGTTAATGATACAGCTTCAGGTCCATGGTATTCAGGTAGCATCCTAAAATGGATAGAGTTGTGGCTTTCAGATAGACAGCAGAGAGTAGTGCTAAATGGTACAAAGTCATCATGACAAAATGTCCTTAGTGGAGTCCCCCAGGGGTCGGTACTGGGGCCACTATTGTTCATTATATTTGTGAATAGCATTGAATGTGGTCTAAGCAGTAAGGTTTTGAAATTTGCAGATGATTTGAAGATCTTTAGGGCAATAACAGGGCACAATGAGCAGGTTTTGCTGCAGAAAGACTTAGACGAGCTTGTGAAGTGGTCCGAAAAACGGCAAATGAAGTTTAATTTTGATAAGTGAAAAGTCATGCATGTAGGTAGGCAGCATATGAAGGCTCCATACTTGATGGGTGGCCAAGTACTAGCTGTGACTCAGCAGAAGGACTTAGGTGTTATTTTGAACACAAAATTGGTGGCATCAGAACAGACCAAAGAAGCCAGGAAGAAGGCACTAAGAATGCTTGGGGCAATACAGAGTAATGTGTCATACAAAAGTTAGGTCATCAGGAAGCTTTACTGTGCATACGTCAGGCCACATTTGGAATACTGTGTCCAAGCGTGGTCCCCTAGTTATGAGAAAGATTGTTGGCTTTTAGCGAGTACAAAAGATGGCAACACAAATTGTTAATGGTATATGCAACCTGGCATATGAGGAAAGATTGAAGACATTGAATATGTTTTCACTTTGACATAGAAGGCTGAGAGGGGATCTCATTGAGGTTTTTACATTTGTTCATGGTCAGGAACAGGGACATATCAGCGAAATGTTTTAAGTTGACAGAAATGACGCAATTAGAGGTCATCAATTCAAAATTAAAGTTAATCACAGCAGGACAAGGTTAAGACAGTCTTTCTTCACCAACAGGGTAGTAGAACACTGGAACCAGCTGCCAGGAACCATTGTCAGTAGCAACACACTGAACATCTTTAAAAACGGCATAGACAATCATTATAAGAATAGGGGGGCTTGTTTTTCTGTATTCCATGGAGGGTTGATCAATAGATTTGGTGGGCAACTGGTTCAGTGTCCAAAGTGCAACCAAGAAGGGCCCTTGTGGCTCATAATTGCACTGCTCTTTTATGTCTTTATGTCTTTAATTACTATACTACTACTATTGAGGATTATTTTTGGGCAATATCATCTTGCCTCCCTCAAACCCTTCAATGAAAATATCCCTGCCCAACGAGCAATGGGTAGGTAGGTACTCCTCCGTTTTGGCGGCACAAAAAAAAACAAATACATAATACAAAACAGCCACAGCATTAACTTCATGTCTCGTACGCAGCGAAATTGAATCATGCCTGATGCTACCAAATCCTGCCACATGAGACGAAAAACTTATGTCATCCAGGCTTGAAGGCGAACGTTGCTGTACCATCAAAGAAATAGTATCTTGCACAGGCCGGCCCCCACCAAAACGTATTGGCAGCGAAACTTCACAACGCGGTAGCGTAAAGGCTAACGTGGTGCTTTTAGGTAATAAGGGCACTTCTTGAGAATACCAAACGCCAAAAGAGAAGTGTTGAAGTGTTGAAATAAAACTTCCTTCATTTAAAAGATACATATCTGCAGGGGTGTCGCCACCGGGGGCACCGGGGGCAGTCGCCACCACTGTCGTGAGACTGGGAGGACGCCGCCCCCCTGAAATTTGAGGAGGCCCTTATCCGGACATGAACATACAAAAATGTGAGCAAGGAGGCCGACGAGACCGAAGATCAAGCTGTCAAGGAGGCCCCAAGACTGACCACGAGGCCTCCGGGAAATCTAATTAGGTCCCTATACGAGACGTAGGACAGATATTGGGAGGAGGCCTCCAGGACGAAAATGATGTAGGATGCAGGAGGTAGGAGGATGTAGGAGGAGGCCCTCAAATACGGGAGAGGAGGACCAATGAATATGGAGGAGGGTAGGACACACGAGGAGACATCCAAAACCGGTAAAGAGGCTCCAGGAATTGAGACGAAAACTCTGAGACACGAGAGGAGACCTATAATTTGCAAGAAGAACCCCTAATAAATGGTAGGAGTCGTACCGGGGTACTTGCAAATCACGATATGGGGCCCTAAAGATTCGGCCGGGGCCCCTGAAAATCACGCTGAGCCTGGGGTACCAAAAAGTCACGCCCGGACCATGAAAATCACGCTAGTGGCACGGCAGGTCGTACCGTTCGCCAACAGTCTCATTCGGACACAAATGAAGTCGAGGAAACGAAGAACAATCAGGAGATGGATAATCACTCTGGGGCCCCAACAATGACGCCAAAAGCCTCCAAAACGAATTGGACCAACAAAAAGTGTCGAGGTCGTTAAAACTCGCGCTAGGGATCCAAGCAAATGACGTCGGGACACAAAAGATTACATTCGACTAAAAAAAAGTCGCGTCGCATCCCTTGAAAATCACACTGGGGGCCCAAAAGGCCGCGCCGGGGTCCCAAAAGTTGCAGCTGCTCCCCAAATCAATTCTCAACCGGAATGTTAATCTGCGGCCTCAAAAATCGGGTGAAGGTCCCCCAAAAACCCGATGGGCACCGGAAAAATCTTGTCAGGGCACCGAAAAAAATCGCACCGGGAGACAGAAGAATCATACCGGGACCCAAAAATATAACATAAGGACCTATAAAGAAATTGAATTCGATGACCAAAAAGTTCACACTGAGACTGGATCGAATCGACTAAGCACAGGTCCGGAAAAAAATTACCCGGAGGGCTTTTATACTCCGAAAGGTGCCATCGACTGAAGAAGAAAAAACTCCTTCGGTGGCCGCAGTGGCATATCAAAGGGGCAAATGCCCCCTCCCTCCTAAAAGGGATAAGCTCCCAAGAATCGTGCCGGGGCACCAAAAGTCGCGCTGGGGCCACCGAAATTCGTGTCGGTCAACCAGAGTTCACGCAGGGGGCTCCAAATAAATACGGCGGGCCCCAGAAAACTCGCTCCGAGGGCCGAAAATATGCAACAGGAACCGCCAAGATCGCGTTGGGGCCACAGCTAAGTACAACGTGCCCCGCAATCTCGAACCGGTCCCCCAAATATCGCGCTCGTGACCCACAATTCCCATCGGTAGTCCGAAAAATTTGGTCTAGGCATAAAAAATTCACGTCGGGGCTCCCAAAAGTTGGCGTCTTGGGCCCCACATAAGCACAGTGTGAGCCAAAAATCGCATCGGTATCAGAAGAAAGTCAAGCTGGATCCCTTCAAAATAAGGAGGGATTCCAAAAAGAAATGTCCGGGTCAGGAAAATGGTTCCGGAGCACCCAACATAACATCAGATGCCTTAACAAATCCCGTACGGCCCCGAAAACATACCGGAGCTCGAAAAATCGAAGTGAGGTACTAAAACATGGCGCCAGGGGCTCGAAAAAGCAGGCTGAGATTCGGACTTTTAAAAAAAAAATCAGAAGAGATCCACAAAAATCGCGAGCCCAGAAAATTGGCGTTGGGTCCTCGGAACCACGCGTCTGGGCGCGATAAGTCGTGCTGGGACCCAGAAAAATCGCACCGAAGCCCCAAAATCGTACTGGGCCCCACAAATGTGCGTCAGACGCTCCAAATAATCACAGCGGGACCCTAAGAGCATAACGGGGGCCGAAAATGCAACCGGTCCTCCAAAGCGCACGGTCTCGCAAAAAGCGACAGGGCCTTGAAACATGCGTTGCAGCCCAAAATAAACATACCAGGAGCTCTAAAAAATATACCGGAAGCTCTCAAGGCACGCGGGGGCCATGTGACCGCACACGGGCCTGAAAAAGAGGCTGGGCCGCAAAAAGGCAGCATTGTCCGAAAACGAATAAACAGAACGGGCACTAAATAAACACGTCGGATCTTTGAAAACGCACCGACACCTAAAAAAGATCCTCCGTGCACAACAACGCAGCAACATCCTTAAATGAGCAGGGATTTCGAAAATGTGTTGGACCCCTAACAAACATTAATTGGAGCCATAAGACACATCCGTACACGAAGAAAGACGAAAGGGGTCCAAAAAAAGAACACTGAGACAGGGCCTCGGTTCGGTAGCCAATCTGGGAGCATATTTAATCAAGGATATGGAAGTGCATCAAAGCTCAGCGGGTATCCGCATTTCTTAACCACCATAAAATGTGGGGAGTAGGGAACTAATGATCGAATTTAGTTAATCGAATTTTCGCAGCGAACGCCCATACGAAGCATTCCGTCACATCAAATATCGCGCAAGTATATCATGTGGCAGCAATCAGCAAAACGTAGAAGGCCTAGCAGAAACCGTAGCATCGCACGAAGTGTGGCGAATGCGCCGAACGTGCAAGATGGGTGTGCACGTGCACGAACGTCGACGTCGTGCCAACCGGGCGCTATGAACTGGAATGTCTGAAATTGGGAAATTTTACATTTTAAAGTGATTTGCATAGGTCTAATTTCATCAGTGTGAGGTGACTTATCAAGGGATGCCAAAAGAAAACATTGGAACAGGGTGGGCCCCTCCACAGGACAATTCAGTTGGTCACTAATTATTTTATTTAAAAAGGTCCTTTGACAAAATAGTGGTCGAAATCTGAGGATTTTTTAATGGGGTAGGTGGACCCCCTCCAAATACATTTGTCCCTCCCCCTTAACGCAAATATAGGTACGCCACTGGTCCCAATAATTTTCAGAAACATACGCCCATGGGGCAAAGCCAACATTGAGGTGACAATTTCCCCCCTCACATGCATACAAAGCAAAACCGATGCCCATATAAAATGGGAGGAATTATGTTTTTAAATGCATTTTCTTCCTGCAAACTGGTCTTGTGATTACAGCCTGCATGATTACAGCTTCCCAGCTTCAAAACCTTCTGAACGACGTCATTTACAAAACGGTACAGCACAGCAAAAACCATGGGCGTGACGGCGTGGAATTTGATTTTATCTGATTTGATTGCATTATTTATGCATTGTCATTGATTTATTGTTGCATTGTCATTTATGCATTGTTGTTCAATGCTTGTCCTTGCCGTGATTTTATTCGCTGATTATTTATTATTTTAGCTTGTGTGCCAGGTGCCTTGCAATCCGCACCAAATGATTTTTTTTAAATCAATAAATCCCTAAGGTGGTGATCAGAAAACCAATTCAATCCATTTCTCGTTGTCACCTTCGCGAAATTGTCGTCCTGGGACTGAGAAATGATCATTTAAGCAGTGCTTATGACATCAAGCTGGTGGAAATTACTAATAGTAGTGATAAATCTAGCTATATTCAGGGACGACAGCTGTAGCTTCTTATGGTGCAGCTGTAGCAAGCTGAACGTCACTGGGAACAGCATCTGGTAGCAGTTGTTTGTAGTCGGACGGCGGCTTCATGTTGTTGCGATCGACAACTTCGTGTGATAGTCCGTGAAGGACAACTGCCGCTTCGTGTGCTGGTCCGTGAAGGACTACTGCCGCTTCGTGTGCTGGTCCGTGAAGGACAACTGCCGCCTCGTGTGCTGGTCCGTGAAGGACAACTGCCGTTTCGTGTGCTGGTCCGTGAAGGACAACTGCCGCTTCGTGTGCTGGTCCGTGAAGGACAACTGTCGCTTCGTGTGATTGTCCGTGAAGGACAACTGTCGCTTCGTGTGATTGTCCGTGAAGGACAACTGTCGCTTCGTGTGATAGTCCGTGAAGGACAACTGCCGCTCCGTGTGATAGTCTGTGAAGGACAACGTCCGCTTCATGTGATTGTCCGTGAAGGACAACTGCCGTTTCGTGTGCTGGTCCGTGAAGGACAACTGCCGCTTCGTGTGCTGGTCCGTGAAGGACAACTGCCGCTCCGTGTGAAAGTCCGTGAAGGACAACTGCCGCTCCGTGTGATTGTCCGTGAAGGACAACTGCCGCTTCGTGTGCCGTTCCGTGATCGGAGGTCTCCATTTGGTGGGTTGGTTCGTGGGCGGAAAATCGGGCTGCGGCTTGCGGTCCTAATGCCACGCAGATGTGCAGAGGAAGCCTGAGTGATTTAACAGTTCATATTCCACCGGATAATAATTCATTCCGCGAAAATTACAGCCACATGAAACCTCGAGATTGCTGGAATCCCTTCCCGCTATATATTCCGCTGCGACTCAGCATTGCGGAACGGTCCAGGCCTGGGCATTGTCTGCAAATGAGAGGCTGTCACGCTGCAGGACCTTCCACACGTCGAACAGTCGGAATGGTGGACTCATACGGTGTGGACTCACGGATGTCCCGCTCGTGCACTATATTAGGCAGTCCAGCCGAATTTCGGCCGAAAAGATTGTTTCATTCAATCGATTGTTCAATTTCCGCCGAAGAGGATTGTTTTTCAATACGCAAATGCCGAAATTAAGGGCACTATTTCCACAATCAGGCTCCTCCGTTCAACACAAACCACGCATTCTACATTTCAATGCCAGGTGCCAAATTGCCGACGCAGGTTTCACAATACTTTAGAATGCAAGCACGTCCGCAAAATTGCACTCAATGAGGTGCAGTACTTCACAGGTTGCCGAACAAGCGTATTTGTAGTCGTCCACACGTTCCCTGTCGCAGTACAGTGCTCAATCGCGTTTACACAACACCGGAGCCCGCCTCTTTATCTCGCTCGTCCGGCGCCTCTGACGGCGGCTTCTGCTGTTTTTTTTTCTTTTCAAGGCAACCAGAGACAATTTATAAATTTTATTTTTTTAAAAAGACACCAAGCTGGGGACAATTGCATCTGAAATGTGAAGGAATGTGTACAGGCATGCTTAGTATTCTTGTTGTTGTTGTAATATCCGTTACGATCTCGAAAACACATGTCTAGAGCGGTTCATGCAGTGCGCAGATGTCTAAAAATATTAATTGTCCGAATTACAGACACAGGTACCGAGATGAGGGCATGGCCCTCGGGAATGCGCGAATTACAATTGGAATTCAATGCACTGAGTTTACCTCTTGTCTAGTCGAAAAACATAATTTTTACTACCCTAATTCCACCACTGGTTACAATATTATATTGATTAAATCTCAATTTATTAAATAAGCACATCAATTCATCATGGATCAATTTTAGATAGGAAGCGAATTCTATCAAAACAATAAGAATAGCATTTGTGACCCCAAACTATTCCCTGCAGCTGTGACTGATAGCAAAAAAGTACTTCAATATATCGATTAAATTGCGTACTTACTAGTCTCGGGTACATATGGCACAGAAGCATATCCAGGTGGGTAGTTGCCAAAGGTACCCACTTTTTACTAGCTAGACACGTTATTAACTTCATTCAGCACTATATCAGCCAGCGAGAAGTGCACCCATTCTGGAAAATCGTACTTGCATGGACATCAGCGCATTTTGGCATTGCATGGACATGGACATTTTCATCCGCTACACCCAGACTAGTTGGAATACAATATTGATACTTCTAGGAGGTGCGTTGTGGATCTCGCCCTTTTTGAGGGACATGCAAATATTACAAAACATCCTCAAATAAGTGAAATGTTTTTTTGTTAATCCATGGACAAAAACAGAGAACTTTTGATCTTTGCATGGACAAGTGGGCGGAGCCTGTGCTGTCCATGAATTTCGATGTGGGAACTTTTTGGATTTGCATGGACATGGGGGCGGAGCTTGAGTTGTCCACGAGTTTCGATTTTAGAAATGTTTGGTAACTTCATGGACAAGATGACGTCACCCATTTGTCCACGAATTTCGTGAGTGCAGAGCATGAATTACCATTTTATGGACGTAGATAATCAAGTGGAAGCGGAAGGAAAGCGTGCAATTTTTGTTAATGACGCGATTAGTTTCCCGTTTAATTCACCAGGCTCTTTGGAGTAAAATCAACGTATGTCGACGTTGCAGCACGCGTTCCGCTCATGCATGAACGTCTCAGCCAACAGCCAGTGATAATTTCTATAATGCGCCATATATGCCACACCGCTGTTCTTCGTTACAAAATTTATCCATCCCTCACCTGGCACTTCTCAGACGTGATTAAAGGGACATTCAACACTTCACGCAGTTCATTCAACACTTTTTCACGTCGAAAATGCTTAATTTCCGCCTCTTTGCCACATAGATGACACCATTACTATTCGACTAGAACACCGAAAAAATTAAACAGACAGCACGGCTCGGGGCCATGATGTTCGGATGACGTCACGATAAATATTACGCTTGTATTTTTAAATTATAATATATGAGTTTATATTAGTTTAGATAAGAGTCGATTGTATTACGCTAGGTTAGGTTAGGTTAGGTTTTCCTATTTAATTATTAATTATCATACTACTTGTTGGAAGCCGTGAGGCAAGACAAGACCGAGCACAAGCCGACTCTGAGCCGTGCTGTCTGTTTAGTTTTTTTCGGCGTTCTGGGGATGGATAAATTATGGAACAAAGAACAGCGGTGTGGCATATATGGCGCATTATAGTAATTATCGCTACGATTAACCGAGAGGTAAGCATTTAAGGAGAAAACGAGGGATCGTATCTTCCGAATCACGTTCATAAATATAGTATTCCGAAAAAAAAATCCCAAAATTCCCAAAACAAAAGTAAGTACAAACGTGAAGTGAGGGATGGATAAATTACGGAACAAAGAACAGCAGTGTGGCATATATGGCGCATTATAGAAATTATCGCTAAGATTAACCGAGAAGTAAGCATTTACGGAGAAAACGAGTGATCGCGTCTTCCGAATCACGGTCATAAACATAGTATTCCGAAGAAAAAATCCACAAATTCCAAAAATACCTTTTAAGGAAAATTTACCTGCCATTTTGTGCTTTCGTGAGGGTTATCATGAGCATTATGGGACACTAAGAATTCAACTTCGGTGGGTGGTGGGGTTCGTGTCACACGTTCCTGCGAGGTCAAGGTTTGAATTCCCTAGGTGCAATTGCGGTAAATATTAAGATCAAGGTAAAATTAAATTTTTAAAGATTTGTTTTGCAATAGTATGCTTTCTGACGCGATGAAGACGATGCGATCGCTCATCTCCACTGCAAATGATTATTTTTAAGTCAATGGCGTTTGATACAATTGATCTTGTGGCAGTGGAATTCGTGCAACAACAATTTCAGCATTTAACCCGGCTGGGAACGACAGTGTTGTCAGAAAAATTATGAACTTGAATGTTTGTCCTCAAAAGAAAGCTTGATAATTATCTGAGATACTGCAGCACAACCGATTCACCACGAGGCTAAGCTAGTCACCGACTCACCACGAGGCTAGTTCTTGGCCACCCATGAAGTATGGAGCCTTCATATGCTTCCTACCTACATGCATGATTTTGCACTTATCAAAATTAAATTTCATTTGCCATTTTTCAGACCACTTCACAAGCTCGTCTAAGTCTTTCTGCAGTGAGACCTGCTCTTTGTGTCCTGTTTTGCCCTAAAGACCTTCAAATCATCTGCAAATTTCAAAACCTTACTGCCACTTTCAATGTTATTTGCAAATATAACAAATAATAGTGGCCCCAGTACTGACCCCTGGGGTACTCCACTAAGAACATTTTGCCATGATGACTTTGTACCATTTAGCATCACTCTCTGCTGTCTATCTGAAAGCCACAACTCTATCCATTTTAGGATGCTACCTGCAATACCATGGCCCTGAAGCTGCATCATTAACTATTTATGGGGTACCTTGTCAAAGGCCTTACTAAAGTCAAGATATGCTACATCAACCTGATCAAATTGTTCTGTAGCAAAATTCAAAAAGTCAAATAGATTTGTGAGACACAATCACCCTTTTCTAAACCCATGTTGAGTATCTTGAATCAATATGTTACCTTGCTGCATGACCTCTGCAGTCGATGCGCCCCTAAACCGCAATCTGTTACCTTCCAGAAAACTATTCTATCCTTGATAATTGATTCGAGTACCTTGCAGACTAGGAATGTGAGGTTTACCGGCCTATAATTTTCAACTTTCCCTCTCCTTTCTTAAAAATAGGAAATACATTTGCCCTTTTCCAATCTGTTGGAATTTCATTTCGTGAAACTGATCTACAAAATATTATACTAAGTGGAATTGCCATTTCCTTTTCAGCTTCCCGCAATACCCTAGCATAAATTCCATCTGGGCCAGCTGCCTTGTTTGGCTTTATTTTCCTGATATAATTGAACACAAACATCACTATCAATGAAATCAACATTGCTTATATGATCACCTGTCACTGAACTGTGGTGTACAGTTGGCAGATTAGTCACATCCTCCAATGTAAACACTGATTTAAACTGCTTGCTCAGCTCCTCGACCATCTCACCATCCTCATTCAATATAGTTCCATTTACTTCCAGTGGACCAATTGTGCTTGAAACTTTACTTAGCTTGTAGAAACTAAAGAACTTTTTACTGTCCCCATTACAGTTCCTAGCCAAATCCAATTATTTTGCTCACTTTGCTGCTCTGGTTTTCTGCTTCAGTGTCTAGCTTTTTGATACGACCTTAGATTTACAATATTTGAAGCTTCCTTAAACACTCTAAACGCATCTTTCTCAGCCTTGATTGCTCTTATCAAATCTGGCATAAGCCATGCTGGCTTTCCTACCCTTCCTTTGCACCTTTGCTTTTGGGGGACATGTCTAATCTGAATTTCCTCAAGTAAGATTTGAACTTTTCCCACATTTCACAGGCATTTAAATTGGAGAATTCTTCTTCCCATTCTATGGCACTTAAAGCCGCTCTCATGAAGTCAGAGTCTGTTGTGTTAAAATTTGGAACCTTTGCCAAATTATCCTTCATTGTGCCCACAACTTGTGCCTTGAATCTCACTATGTTATGATCACTTCTTCCCAGAGTTTCTCCTACAGTCAAGTCTTGAACTAAATCACTTAAATCTGAGAAGACAAGGTCCAAGAATGAGCCCTGCCTAGTTGGTTCTGTTACAAACTGGTGTAAGAACAGGTCCTCTTCAAGGCAGTTCCTAAACAGTTTGCACGATCGGGAGCCAACACCAACATTTTCATATCCTTTTATATTAAAGGCAACAAGAATAAGGCATTTCCTCTGAAAGTTTCTACTGATTTCCTCGCAAATCACCTTATCAAGCTCCAGTTGCTGAGAATGTGGCCAGGTTCCTGATCGGTACAAAGCTCCTATCCTCAGTTTATTGTTGTTGCCTTTTCCCACAGCAACATCGAGCCAAATGGACTCCACACATGTTTTACCCTATCTGCTACTTTTTGAGAACTGAATAAGCTGTTCACATAGGGCATTCCACCACCCCCTTTCACTGCTGGGCACCTATTGCACGAGAACACATTGTATCCCTGGATCTCATAGTCCTGCAAGTTATCCCCAAAATACCTCTCACTGACCCATGCCTCAGTAATGGAAACAAAATCTGGTTCCTCCTCAGCAACATAACACTTGAACTCACAAATTTGGATCAAATACTCTGAGCATTGAGCATCATACACTTAACATATGTTCCATAACCAGCTTTGGCTTTTTAATGTTGAGTAGCTCTTTCATCTCTGCATGAGCTACCACTCTGCCCCCCTGAACTACTGCTGTCTCTATTTGCTGACTGTGAGGTTCTATCGTCTAGGCTGTCACTATTGGCATATCCCTGAGATGCCAATGCCACTTCTTCCCTCCCCACCCCATTGTCTAGTTTCCCTGAAGGACATGCCCATATACTTTGCTTAACACATGCACCCCCTTCTCGGAGAAGTGCAGGCCATCCTTCTGATAGAGGTCCCACGAGCCATAAAACCTGCACCACTTGTCAACAAGGGTCAAACCCAACTCATTGCAGAGCTTACCTACCCTGGCATTGGCTGCCAGTGCCCTAGAGCTCCACTCAGGGGAGACTCCAGCCCTTGGCAGAATAGCCATCACAATGACTCTGATATTGCTTTGCTTCAGGGTGGCCGGAAGGGCCCTGTAGTCCTGCAGCAGCTACTCGCTCCTAGCAGGACCTGTGCTATTTACTCCTACCTGCACTACAACTGCACTAAACTGGTGCTCACTGGTGGCCTGTGCCACCACTGGCACCAGGTCTTTGACGTTGGCACCAGGCCTGGTGATGCACCTCCTGCCCCTCTGACCTCTGCAGAACACCCTATCTAAATGCCGCACACGAGTCGCCTACGACCAGCACTGTCTCCTTGCTACTATCCTGGGGGAAGTCCTCCAATGCCTGGAACCTATTCGATGTTACTATGCCTGCCTGCTGAGCTGCTCGACTAGGTTGCCTCCCACTCCTACCACCTGCCGCCTGCCACTCACTGACACCTTGCTTAGGCTCATGCCTCCAAATCCTCCACCCCCTGACTTTAAACCACTTCCCCTCATGTGAGCTGCCACAACTAGAAATATTCTGTTCACTAGGAACACTTTCCTCTACAGATATCCCAGCCACCCCCACAGCAGGGGAAGCCTCAGTTACCTGGTGGCCTGTGACCACCTGGGCATAGGATGCCCCTGCTACAGATTGACCCCTATGTGTTGCCTTTTCTTGCCTACCCTGTGCAACAAGGGCAGCCTTGAGCTTGGAAAGCTCTGCCTTAAGGGCCCTAACCTCCTCTAGTGCCTGCATCCTGGTAGAAACCATCCTACAGGCTGCAGCTTATTCCTATATTTATATTGAAAAGTGACTTGCTACAACATGATAAGACAAAATAACGAAGCAGATAAAAATAACTGACAAAGCTTAGATGTATGCTAGTTCCTATGCAGCACTTACAAGCTAATCCACTGCTTTTTTAAAAAATGCACTTGTGTCAAAAGCACTTGAAGCTCACACAAGAACAACACAAGCCACCTATTCTTAACTCAATAGACAATTGACACCACACAATAGGCAATCAACACTTGACACTGGTCAACACCTGACACGAGGTCGCTGTGCAGAAAATTGACAAGTGGTGTGGTTTTAAAGAAAGAATAAATAACTCACTAAACAACTGACAAAATTTAAATAAAGAGATGAAAACACTAACACACTAGACAGGGACATAAACATTTTTTTTTATGAGAGCAAGTTGACTTTAAACAACGTTTTTCGGTCCGCTCAATTTTTGCCCATGATAAAAATAAAAATTAAAGAAAATTGAACTCAAAATTTGAAATTTAAAAATAAAATCTGTATTCTTGGGTGGGGCTAAATGACCAGTGCAGTCGAAGCACACTAAAGCCCAAATAATTCTTGGGTGGGAAACACATTTATGGTCATGGTCCATTTCGCCTTCCTTTTCTGATTCCAAATAAATTTTTTCTTCAAATCTCCCCCAAAATGAACTCCCCGGAGCCAAAAACATGATGAAGTCGTGAAAACCTAGGCCCCCCAGTGACGTCACTTTTTGGGGATAAAATTTTGGGGGTGGTGTCTGTCCCAACTCGTCTAGTGCTTTCCAATGACACTTCTTTCGTTTTCGTGCAATGCTTAGATTGGAGAATAGAGGGGGTTGTATCAACCCCCGGGACCGTGTGTTAGGATATGACCGGAAAGACGGGGAGGGTTAATGTAAAATCACAGCTGTATGGAATTACTATGGCTGACGAGGCAACAATGAGTGCTCCTGTTTTCTTGGTGGAACCATAATTTAGTTTGGTGAGATGGTTTTGGGAGGATTTCATGTGATAAAGGTCTGAGTGTAAAGTTCCTCGTGAGGTATGGCATATGGATGGAAAATTGGTATTATGGCAGTTGAATGTAATCATTAAACAAGTTTTACACACATTTTACCTATATGAAGCAAACAAAGGGGTTAGAATTGGTTAGGTTAGGTTAGGTTAGGCTTTTGTTGTAAGTTAGAAAGGGTTAAAAAAATATTGGGGGAATTTTCTTTAAATATTTGTTTATTCCAACATAGCTTGTGCTAGGTTAGGTTAGGTTGGATTTTCTAAGTTGAAAATTTATCAGAAGTGAAACTTGTTTGGAAATTTACCATTAAAAAAGTGTTTACTTGCATGGAAGGCTAGACTACGTTAAGCAAGGACTTTATGCTATATTACCCCACTCTAAGTTGCTTTTTGGATGTTTTTTTGCCTCCCAACTGAAAGTATGCATTTGCAGAGGAAATGAGTGGTCATATGTTAAGCACATTCATAAGATTGCATTAAACAATCCTGACATCAGATTGCATTAAACAAAGGTCATTAAAAATGCAATAATTTTTTTTATTAACTGAAGATTTTTCTAATCAGTTGGGTGTTAGTGTTTTGTCGTGTAAACCAGTTAGATATGCAATAACGGCGACTCCTGTTCATGCTTCCACCAAGAGAAGGCCACACCTCGGCCGGTGTGCCGATCACGTTGTCACCGGCCGCCTGTTTTTGCACGCTTTCAGACGACATGGCAGGCCTGGAGCAAGTGTCTGAGGGCGTGGTGAAGCAGGTGCTGCGGCCCGGCATGGGGCCGCGGCCAAGGCCGGGCGACATCATCACGGTCCAGTGCATCGGCCAGCTGCACGGAAACCCACCCAAAAAGTTCTGGAGGTGAGTGGCGGACGAGCCGTTGCGGAGCCACGCGTCTGTCTGTTTGCTTGTTTATTGGATGGCTCTTGACGCACTTTATGCAAGATCGCGCCTGATGGCGCCGCCCACACTGTTTCGCCGCGGGATTGGGAAATGTCCCGGATGGTGAGAGTTTTGAACCTGGGACCTTTGGTATCCAAAGTTCAGCACCTTAACCATTCGGCCATCCCCGCCCCACGGAGCCACGTGTCGAGGCACGGCAACGTTCGTGCTTTTTAGAATGCAGGATATTTGATGGTGTCCTGATTGCCATCCTCACTTCTACCCACTAGAGAACAGGGTGTTACTGCTTCAGCATTGCACCCAAGCTCTTTTGCATGGATAACCTCAAGTTGTGTTCTCTTCTGTCTTGTTCCCCTTGTTTTCATTTCAGTTGTGTAGTGTGCATGGTTGATGGACGAAGGAAAATTTGAAAGTATAAAGAAAGGAGAGGAAACGAAGAATGAAGGAGAAAAGAAAGAAGGATGAAAATGTTGATGGATCAATTCCTCACTTGCAAATGAGTATGAAGTCAGGACTAAACACTACAAAAGTATGATATGTATGATTTATGTACCAAAACATGGGGATAATGTCGATTTGCAATATATATAAAATTATCAAACTTCACGAGACCGACATGCCGTGCAAAGGAGTGCAAAATATGTAACAATGCCATGCAAAGTATGTGGCATTGTTGGGTTCAAAAGGTAACAATTTGGCAGCCTTTCATTAGATGCATTGAATCGTGAAAAACATAGCCAACTTCAGAACGTGGGCGACATACCGTTTTTCAGCTTTTGCTTTTTTCTGTTTACAGCACGCAGGACCCGGGCCAGCAGCCCTTCACCTTCCAGGTGGGCCTGGGCAAGGTGATCGCCGGCTGGGACGAGGGCTGCCTGACGATGGCGCAGGGCGAGGTGGCCCGTCTCATCATGTCGCCGCACAAGGGCTACGGCGTCAGCGGCTTCCCCGCCTGGGGCATCCCCAGCAACGCCACGCTCAACTTCGAGATCGAGATTCTGAGCATCGGCTACTAGGCGGCGCTGGTGTGCCGCGCGACCCGGACTCCGGGTGCGGCCGATCCTGTGGTGGTAGAGGCCGACCCCTGTGGTGGTAGAGGCCGGTCCTGTGGTGGTAGAGGCCGGTCCTGTGGTGGTCGAGGCCGACCCTGTGGTGGTCGAGGCCGACCCTGTGGTGGCAGAGGCCGACCCTGTGGTGGCAGAGGCCGACCCAGTTGTGGTCGAGGCCCGTGGTGATCAGTCCGACTGTGGCGATCAGGGCTGATGTCTGCCGCCACTTGTGTGGGCATCGGCACTGCGTCTGCTGGCTATCTCGCTACGTCTCTATTTTGACCTTTGTTTGGTAGATATTTTATTCTGGAGATTTTGTGCGTATTTCCGCTCCCCTGCCCCGCCCGGGCCCGGTCGACGAACGTAATGCGGGCACTGGTGGTTGTGCGTCATTGTGTTGGGTTCTGTCGGCTGTATGAACAACGCAATCGATGCTCCCGTAAATCCAAATAACCAACCAAACTGTTGGGTGCTGTCGGCACGCTCCAGTTCTGGTGCTGTCTGGTTGTGCTGTGGACAGTCACCGATGCCGGCTACGTTCGGTGCCACTTGTGGCGGGTGTGTGTCGGAAGTCGCTCGTCTGAAGTTGATCTGGTGGTTTCTGTGAAACTGCGCCAAATAAAGTGAACTCTCGTTGTGCCGCAGTGAGTCACGCTGTGTCTGCGAGGTACCCGCCGTCGCGTTGTGTCGCCGTGGGTGGTAGCGGACTGCGGCCAGGGCTTCACCAGGTGGTCCCGCTTACGTGAGCAGCGAAACGTCCCAGAACGATGCGGCCAGGAAAACTTGTGAACTAGCTTCTCACATGCCGAAACATCCGAGAAGCTGAACTATGTTTTCGACAGTTTTCCTATTCGTATTGCATTCGGAAGTTTTGCTGCTCATGCAGACGGAGTAGTTATGAGGTGTTCTCATATCGCGAGCGTCAATTCACGCGGGATCCTCAGTAGACCTGATGCTTGGTGCATGATTTTCTTCATAAAGGCGCGCCTCGTAGTGACGTTAAAATTAACACCATATGAAAGAGTACCAGGCGATAGTTCAACTTCATCGGGAGTTGCCATTTTTGTACTACCGTTATTCGACATCACGTTTTCCGCTAAAAAATATTCGGAGAGCTAAGGTTGGTGCTGCTGGTTTAGGAAACCTTGCACGGGTGTGAAGTTCCCCTGCTGAATGGCAGGGATGTCAATTTTTTTGAAAAAAAACGGGGGGGGGAGACAGTGCCTGTGCAACAGTGCAATCCGAAGTAACGCAGCAGCCTGCTGAGCCCGCTGGCGGTGTCGGCCACCTCCGACCGATTCGCCGGGTCGTCCGCGATGTCCTCCAGACTGGCCAGGAGGGGGCTGTACTCGCTACGAAGAGAGGCCAGACTCGCCTCGCTGCAGGTCCACCGGGTGAGGAAGAGCGGACGGAGCGACGTCTGGGCGCCGTCATGCTTGAGCGCCACCAGCCCCTTTGGCGAGTCCCGGCAGAAGGTCGCCAGGCGGGCCATCTGCACAGCGTCGCGGACCTCCCGCATACCGTTCAGCATCACCTGGACCACCAGGTTGAGACGGTGTTCTGTGCAGTGCACGAGCGCTGCACTCGCCTCCATCGCTTTGACCCGAGCTTTTCACGTGTGCAAACGATGAAGCTGAATTAAGTTATCCGATCCCTAGTGATGTGTTAATGCACGCTTAGGATGCATGGGGGAGGGTAGCGACTAAGGGAACGAAACTGAGAAGCTAAAAAGACCGAAAATTGTGTGAAAGTTGGCCGAGATACCTTCACATGTTAGCTAGAAAGTAAGTCACCAAATCAAGCGATTCACTGTAGTTCAAGCATTGGCTCGAAACTGTCATCTCGTGGTTTTCTTACAGCTTCACCGATGTTGAACCATTTCATAAAACATGTTTGCTTTGAACTAACCAAACACAACTTGAAAAGTCCCACCGGAACGGAAAAAATCAGGGCTCGGAAAAGAATAAAGGAAGTCCCGAAAGAAAATTCGTGTCGGAGCCCCGACAACTCGTGTTAACCCTCGCCAGTATTCGGCATTTTACCACCTTCGGTCGTATAGGGGGGGTACGACCCCCCTGGCGATTCGAAACCGTGCATGTTACGAAAACGAACCAAATACGAAAGTGATAGATTTGGCCGAGATCTCGCGGTTGGAATTCAATATGACCTTCTAAGGTCAATGGTTGACCTTCCAGGTCAGATCAAAGCTCTAAAATTGATTTTTGGGGGTATTTTCCGAAGAAAATCGTCAGTTATATCGAAACTACGGTCTAAATATGCACGACATGGCCGGAAACATGTTTATTGGGACCTTGCGAACATAACGACATGTGACACGATGTGATCGGACCAATATGTCATGCACCAAATGAGGTCAAAGCCGTGACCCCAAATATCCAACTTTTTTAAGAGTGGTTCCAATTTCGAAGTTTAAAGTTCCTTAGGGTAAAAATGGACGCTGAATTCGAATTCAGCACGAAAAATTACCGTAGGTCAGCTAAAAAAGGTCGAAAGGTCAAACGAGGTCAACCGAGGTCACCGATTTTTGGAACATTATTTTTCCAATGGGAACCCATCTGGGCATTGCAAAATTGCATTGCAAAACACATAATACCAGTCGATGTAGGCAACAATGTCATGTTTAGGTGCGATAATCAAGTATTTGTTGAAAACTGCTCGGAGGTGCTCCCTTTTATGACCTCATAACTCTGTGACCTGACATGCCCTCCCAAAAAAGAATTCACCAAAAGTCGTCAAAAGGTTGCCCCAGAGGGTACTGAAAATCTCAGAGCGATCCGTTCATCGGTTTGGAAGGAATACACAAAAAACCTTAGGGGGGGGGGTTGCACCAACCCCCCCCCCCCCCCTATACGGGCGAGGGTTAAGACACCAAAGTTCGCGCCTGAGCCCAAGAAAATCGAGTCGATATCCCCGGAGGTCGCGCTGGGGCTCTACAAATGACCGTTAGAAATGGTCTGACAACTTCACGTTGGGAGTCACACAAAATCGCGTGGGGGACCGTTATAAATAGAGCGGGTCTATATGTAAGCACACACACACACACACACATATATATATATATATATATATATATATATATATGTGTGCATCAGTGGCGTCGGCACGAAATTCTTCCAGGGGGGCAATATTGATAGGGGGCCTCCTGCTCCCGAAAGGGAGCCTCCACTGTGTTAGGGCCTCCTATTGCTTTTTTAGGCTCTTAGTATGGTTCCAGAATGGAGAACATGACTTCATGTTGATGTCTTGTTTGTTCTTGGCATGGTGCATCATCTACGCAAAGCGCAATAGCAAGAATCTTTTTTTTTCGCTGAGAACTGAGCCATACCAGGGTGTAAATAAGCAAACGTGCATAAATACGTCACTGCCAAAACAAAACCAATATCTTTATGCTTTATCCACGAGAAGAATCTTCCCACTGGCCCCTAGATTACAGCGGGCTGGTGGGACTGGTGCTGAGCATATCTTAAAGATATCTCCCATTGATCAACCAATTTCTATGTCCACCAAGTTTAACTGAATATCGCTAGGTTCATCACTACTGTTAGTCATTCCCACCAGCTTGATCTTATAAACAAGCTTAAACGATTATTTCTCAGTCCCAGGACGACAATTTCGCGAAGGTGACAACGAGAAGTTGATTGAATTGGTTTTCCGATCGTCATCTAAGGAATTTATTCATTTGTATAACATTTGGTGCTGGCTGCAAGGCACTTGGCACAGAAGCTAAAGTCATAAATCCTCCGCGAATAAATTCACGGCAAGAACAAGCATTGAACAACAATGCATTAATGGCAATGCAACAATGTATCAATGACAATGCAACAATGTAACAATGACAATGCACAAATAATGCAAAACCTTCAAATTCCACGCCGTCACGCCCATGGTTTTCACTGTGCTGTACCGTTTTGTAAATTATGTCATTGAGAAAGTATTGAAGCTGGGAAGCTCTAATCATACAGGCTGTAATCACAGAAGACAAGTTTCTAGGAAGAAATACATTTAAAAACTTCATATCTCCCATTTAATATCTGGCATCGGTGTTGTTTTATATGCTTGTGAGAGGGAATTTGCCCCCTCAATTTTGGCTTTGCTCCATGTGCGTATGTTTCTGAAACTTATTGAGGGACCAGTGACGTACTTATATTTGCGTCAAGGGGAGGGGGGCAAACGTATTTAGAGGGGTCCACCTACTCAATAAAAAGTCTTCCGATTTCGACCACTATTTTGTCAAAGGGGACCTTTTTATATAAAATAATTAGTGACCAAATAAATTATCCTGTCGAAGGGCCTAATCTACCACTATCGTTTCTGATTCGTCGGATTTCAACCCTAGCTCCCCCACCCTGTTCGAATGTATTATTTTGGTATCCCTTGATAAGTCACCTTGCACTGCTGAAATTAAACCTACACAGATCACTTTAAAATGTAAAATTCACCAATTTCAGACATTCCAGTTCATAGTGCCCGGTCGCCACGACGCCAACGTTAGTGCTTGTGCACACCCATCTTGAGCATTCGGCGCATTCGCCACACTTCGTGCGATGCTACGGATTCTGCTGGGCCTCCTACGCTTTGCTAATTGCTGCCACGTGATAGACTTGCGCCTTATCTGACGTGATGAAATGCTTTGTATGGGCGTTCGCTGCGAAAATTCGAGTACTTAAATTCGATCCTCAGTTCCCTACTTCCCATATTTTATGATGAAGAAATGCGAATACCCGCTGAGCTTTGATGCACCTCATATCTTTGATTAAACATGCTTCCAGGTTGGCTACCGAACCGAGGCCCTGCCTGAGTGTACTTCTTTGGACCCGTTTCGTATTTCTTCGTCTACGGATGTGTCTTAGGGCTCCAATCCATTTTTGTTCGAGGCCCAACGCATTTTCGAAAGCCCTGCTCGTTTTAGGGTTTGTTGCTTCTTTGTGCACCGATGATTTTTCTTAGTTATTGGGGCGCTTTCAATGATATCAATGTATTTATTTAGTGCCCGGTATTTTTGTTCGTTCTGGGACCATGTTGCTTATTGCGACCCCAGCCTCTTTTTATTGCGCCCTTGTGCGGTCGCATGGCCCCTGTGTGCCTTGAGGGCTTCCGGTGTTTTTTATGTGTTTTTTTTTAGAGTTCCCGGTATATTTATTTAGGGCTGCAACGCATGTTTTAGGGCCCTGTCGCTTTTTGCGAGACTGCGCTTTGGAGGGCCAGTTATATTTTCGGTCCCCGTTGTGCCTCTTAGGGTCCTGCTGTGTTTATTTGGGGCTTCTGGCGCACATTTGTAGGGCCCAGTACGATTTCGGGTCTTCGGTGCAATATTTCTGAGTCTTAGCGCAACTTAGCACGCCAAGGCGCGTGGTTCCGGGGACCCAACGCCAGTTATCTGGGCTCAACGCGATTTTGTGGACCTCTTCTGAATTTTCTTTAAATTCCGTATCTCGGCCTGATTTTTCGAGTCCCTGGCGCCATGTTTTTCCATCTCACCTCGATTTTCTTCGAGCTCCGGTATCTTTTTCGATGCCGTACGCGATTTGTCAAGGCATCTGATGATATGTTCGGTGCTCAGAACCATCTTCCTGACCCGGACTTTTTTTTTGGAATCCCTCCTTATTTTTTAGGGCTCCGGCTTTCTTTTTCGGATACCGATGCGACTTTGGGGGTCACACGGTGCATATGTGGAGCCCTAGACGCCAATTGTTGGCAGCCCCGACGTGAATTTTTGATGCCCAGACCAAATTTGTGGTACTACCGATGGGAATTGTGGGTCCGAGCGCGATATTTGGTGGGACCGGTTCGAGTTTGCGGGGCACGTTGTACTTCGCTGTGGCCCCAACGCGATCTTGGCGGTTCCTGTTGCAGATTTTCGGGCCTCGGAGCAAGTTTTCTGGGGCCCGCCGTATTTACTTGGAACCCCTACGCGAATTCTGGTGGACCGACGCGAATTTTGTGGCCCCAGCGCGACTTTTGGGGGCCTCGGCACGATTCTTGGGAGCATATCCCTCTTAGGAGGGAGGGGGAATTTGCCCCTTTGATATGCCACTGAGACCACCGAAGGAGTCTTTTTTTCAGCCGATGGCACCTTTCGGAGTATAAAAGCCCTCCGGGTAATTTTTTTCCGGAACTGTTCTTAATTTTCCGGTGCTGGGGTCCATTCGATCGAGTCTCGGTGTGAACTTTTGGACATCGAGTTCTATTTTTTTAAAGGTCTTGATGTGATATATTTGATGTGATAGCCTCCTTGACAATCCTGTAGGCCACCTTTGCAATCCTGGGGGCCTCCTTGATAATCCTGTGGGCTTCCTGTGCAATCCTGTGGGCCTCCTTTGCAATCCTGGAGGCCTCCTTGACAATCCTGTGGGCCTCCTTCGCAATCCTGGGGGCCTCCTTTGTAATCCTGTGGGCCTCCTTCGCAATCCTGGGGGCCTCCTTTGCAATCATGGGGGCCTCCTTTGTAATCACGGGAGCCTCCTTTGCAATCCTGGGGGCTTTCTTTGCAATCCTGGAGGCCTCCCTTACGATCCTGGGGGTCTCCTTTGCTATCCTGGGGCCTCCTTTGCTATACTGTGGGCCTCCTTCGCAATCCCGGGGGCCTCCTTGATAATCCTGTTGCCCTCTTTTGCAATCCTGTCGGCCTCCTTTGCAATCCTGGGGGCCTCCTTGATAATCCTGTGGGCCTCCTTTGCAATCCTGGGGGCCTCCTTTGCAATCCTGGATGCCTCCTTGACAATCCTGTGGGCCTCCTTTGCAATCCTGGGGGCCTCATTTGTAATCCTGGGGGCCTCCTTTGCAATCCTGGGACCCTCCAATGCAATCATGGGGGCCTCCTTTGCAATCCTGTAGGCCTCCTTTGCAATCCTGGGGCCTCCTTTGCAATCCTGGGCCTCCTTTGCAATACTGTGGGCCTCCTTTGCAATCATGAGGGCCTCCTTTGCAATCCTGGAGTCCTTTGCAATCCTTGGGGCCTCCTTTGCAATCCTGGGGGCCTCCTTTACAATCATGAGGGCCTCCTTTGCAATCCTTGGGGCCTCCCTTGCAATCCTGGGGGCCTCCTTTGCAATCCTGCGGGCCTCCTTTGCAATCCTGTGGGCCTCCTTTGCAATCCTGGGGGCCTCCATTGCAATCATGGGGGCCTCCTTTGTAATCACAGGGACCTCCTTTGCAATCCTGGGGCCTCCTTTGCAATCCTGGAGGCCTCCTTTGCAATCCTGTGGGTCTCCTTTGCAATCCTGGGGCCTCCTTTGCAATCCTGAGGGCCTTCTTTGCAATCCTCCTGGGGGCCTCCTTAACAATCCTGGGGGCCTCTTTGTAATCCTGGGTGGCCTCCTTCGCTAGCCTGGAGGCATCCTTCGCAATCCTGGGGGGTCTCCTTTGCAATCCTGGGGCCTCCTTTGCAATCATGGGGGCCTCCTTTGCAATCCTGGAGTCCTTTGCAATCCTGGTTTCCTTTGCAATCCTGGGGGCCTCCGTTGCAATCATGGGGGCCTCCTTTGTAATCCTGGAGGCCTCCTTTGCAATCCTGGGGGCCTCCTTTGTAATCCTGGGGGCCTCCTTCGCAATCCTGGGGCCTCCATTGCAATCCTGGGGCCTCATTTGCAATCATGGTGCCTCCTTTGCAATCCTGGGGGCCTCCTTCGCTAGCCTGGAGGCATCCTTCGCAATCCTAGGGGTCTACTTTGCAATCATGGGGACATCCTTTGCAATCCCGAGGGCCTCATTTGCAATCTTGGAGACCTTTGCAATCCTGGGGGCCTCCTTTGTAATCCTGGAGGCCTCCTTTGCAATCCTGGGGCGTCCTTTGCAATCCTGGGGGCCTCCTTCGCAATCCTGGGGGCCTCCTTTGCAATCCTGGGCCTCCTTTGCAATCCTGGGGGCCTCCTTTGCAATCCTAGGGGCCTCCTTTGCAATCCTGGGTGCCTCCTTTGCAATACTGGAGGCCTCCTTTGCAATTCTGGGGTCTCCTTTACAATCCTGGGGGCCTCCTTTGTAATCACGGGGGCCTCTTTTGCAATCCTGGGGGCCTCCTTTGCATTCCTGGGGGCCTCCGTGCCAATTGTTGGCACTCTCTTGATTTCTGGGGCCTGCTATCTTCTCCTAGGTGACTCCTTCTTCGAATTAGGGGCCTCCTCTCACGTCTTGGAGGCCTCCTCTCATGTCTCGTCGGCCTCCTTGCTCACTTTTTTTTTCCTGTGCATTTCCGGATAGGGGCCTCTTCAAATTTCAGGGGGCGGCGACCCCCTGTCTCACAACAGGGGGGTGGACTGCCCCCTATGCCCCCCCCCAGTGGCGACGCCCTTGATGTGCATATATTTACATTCCAATATACATTACTCATGCAGTAGATTTCCCAACGGCCTACATGGGGGAGGGGAGCAAAAAAGGCAATCTCCTTCCTGGGAGGTGATGGGGCCCAAAAATCGCACCCGGTCTGGGAAGAATTGCTCCGGGACTCGAAAAATATCGTGAGAACGAAGAAAGTTACTCTGGTACCCCGTAAAATTTAGCAAGGACCACGAAAAGTCACGTCGGGCACGAATAATCCCTCTAGAGGGCCAACAGTCCCGAATAAACTAAATAAACAAATCTGAGTCCTCGAAAACTTTCCGGTAATTTGGGAAACATCTGGAGGGGGTTTTCAGCGTGGACTGTATCAAGCTGCTTGGAAGCAGACTTGTGCTCGACTCTTATTTTATGAGTCGACTCACATTTGACTCATAGATCTTGAGATCCGATTCAACTCATGATTCAGAGCAGGTCAAAATTATTTGATTCGACTCAATTCAGACTCAGAGCTCACAAAGCATGATTCGACTCATGACTCAAACATAAATTTGAATCGATTCAGATCCGACTCAGTGGTATCACTCATGAGCCATATGTATATATATATATACATTATATATAAATATATATATATATATATATATATATATATATATATATATATATATATATATATATATATATATATATATATATATATATATATATATATATATATATATATATATATATATATATATATATATATATATATATATATATATATATATCTATTATATATATATGTGATGTGAAAACAGTTATTGCAAAAATGATTTATTCGACAGACAGTTTGATGTCTACGCATCTTCATCTGTGTCTAATTAACGAAGGGAATTAGTATTTATTTAGACACCAACGAAGACGTTCTAACATTGAAACATCTTGATCTGTTGAATATATTATTTTTGCTAAAACTTTGGGTATAATTGGAGATGAGGGTAAATTATGATTCTTTTGAATTTTTATTTTTAATGCATGGTATTTTAACGTAAAAATGACGATGCGACCACTCATTTTCTCCGCAAATAATTAGTTTTCAGTTGGCAAAGAAATAAACGATCAAAATCATCGAAACATCTATTGAATATATTATTTTTGCTCTAACTTTGTTTTCACCTGACATTATTTATCATTCGTCATGCACTGTAATGGTTGGCATATAGGATATATACAGATAAATGCATGTGCATGTGCATAAAGTAATTGACTAAAAAAACATTAACGAGATGAATGGTTGTCAATGCATATGCAAAGCCATGATTGCATAATACTTCATTCCACATCAGCATGATGCTGTAGGGGTGGCGGCTCTGCCGTCGGTGGGGTGTGGGGGTGGTGGCTTCGGTGGCTTGGCGGGTGTGGGGTGTTTGATGTGTAGCTTTGCTGGGGTGTGTGACTGGGGAGGCTGCGTGACAATTTGGGCTTTATCTTTACTGAGAACACTTTAGCAAGGCTGAGCATGAGCTGACTCTTGACTTATACAGGGCTAATTAAAACTGAGCTAACTCACTCCTTTGCTGATCATACATGTGTCAGGGGTGTGTTGTGCTGTGTTTCCCCGCCACCTCCACCACACATTCCCCAAACCCCAGCCGGCTTGATGTTGTTTGAGCTACCGTCCCTAACACGAATTTATATGTATGCGAGGTCAAAGTTTTGGGAACACCATATAGGTAAATGAGTGCGTCTAGCCAAATTAGAAAGATTACGTTGTATTTAGAAAAGTAATGATAAGGCAATTTGCCCTTGGTTACAATGAAATGTTCCGAGATGGGACTTTTGGATGCTAATAGTAGTATAATTTTGTGCAATGTTCCACTCGAAATAGGTGCCTGTGATTGAGCCCCAAGTGGCTTCCGCTGGTCCTTAAAGCTACCTAAAACACATTCATTCTCCTCATTCACTTTACATTCGCTCGTCCCATTCATTCTATCCTTTTTAATTAATGAAATATTTGGTCCACAAATTTTGCCCCGCCCCCCCCCTCTCAGCGGTACACAAACACATATATCGACGAATCATTGCTCTATTTTTGATGGTAGGCTGGCCGAATATGTAAATCTTCCACTGCCATCATAGCTGGCCTCGCCATTATGGACAGTGTTCCTCGCCTGGATGAAGGCTTAATGCTACGAGGGGGCTCGTCGTACTGGCTCCGAGGGCGTATACAAGTGCTCTGGTATCTTTGACTGGCATACCTAGCCTTAAAAATCAGACGATGCCGCATCGGCCCTTATTCGCTGTACAAGTGCGACCAAGTGAACGTGCTCACGGGCGGGCACGGATCCCTACCACGTTGGGCACGTCCCCTGGCCGTCTTTATAACCTAGCCTGCCCTACCCTTTCAGCCTCGGGGCTTATGACACGCCAAATCCGTCCGAACTTCCCCCCCCGCCCCGAAAGGCTACACGGCTCCGTGCCGAAACGTATTGCGAACGGGGGGCGGACTCACGACCGTGCAGTGTTTTGCCTTAACCTAGTGTTTGGCGCAAAACTCGACGGACGCAAGGTGGGGCTCGACAGCCCATCCGACCTTGCATACTGTGCCCGCCCCCAGCTGTACCACTGGATCACAGAGGCCAGCGGGCTTTTGCAGTCAAAGAACTAGAGCATGTGCTTAATGCCCCCAAAGTATACAGTCATCGCACCCCTTCTCGCAATTGGACATCATCCAAACGCAGATCATATATATTTATATAAACAACATTAGTATTATAGTCAAGTAAAAAAAAAACTGGCTTTCACACTCATTACCCTTACCCGAGAACGTTCAGTTCATAGGAGAACGGCTGGCAGGTCGACTCCTCGCTTATATGTGGATTTACTTCACATGGCAAATTAATATCCGGCACATATCTAAACATCATGTGTGAAACTCTTGTGTCGGAAAGTACACACGGTACTATCTACACCTACTTGTCGGCTGTTGGTCACCCGGTCAAAGCGAAACGCGCGGCGCACACCCCCCAGCGCCCGCGGCACGGACGCCATTTCTGTTCTAGACGTAAATACCTTCCCCTCCGTTCACCTGATCGCCGAGGTATCTACTACGCCCGCGTCGCTTCGGGAGGGTCGTATTTTTAACGTCATCCATTGACGCTAGTCCCCGCGGAGGGTCACTGACTCTGCCTCGGCTTCTGACCTCAATGCCATCTGGTTTAAGTCCCCAATGCCATCTGATTTATCCCGAGTATTCCTGTCACCGCTAATCCCGCCAGTCAATGGCTGGGCAACTGCTTCGTGACTCTGCTGGTGCACTGAAACATTTCTATGCATAATCTAATATATTTACATTTATATACACCGCATCACATTACGCCCACGCACTGCTTACACACACATTACTCGCCATCTCCCACCTCTCTATTCTTGCACGCGACATGCTTCCCCCCCCCCATACATACCTACATACCCTGGCCTATACAAGGCGTGCGACGTCGGCGCCACCGGCCGTGTCACACATACCGCACACATCACATAGTCTAATTGCCCCCCCCCCAAGATGGGTCGCTCCTTTCAACAATGAATTGGGTTTAGGGGGGAATAGCTGTGATATAAAATAGGCCGGTTTGGAAGAAGGAAGAAGGCATGGCAGACCGATGGCACTCACATGTTAGTTGCTGGGCTGGCCTCTTCGGTCGTCTCCACGCTGCCTGAACTCCGTGAGTGAGAGACTGCCCGAGTGCGAGAGTCTCCGAGCGAGAGCGAGATCGAGAGAGCTTGTCCCAGAGCGAGAGTGAGCTCGAGCGCGAGAGCGTCCCCGAGAGGGTGAGCTCTAGCGCGAGAGCGTCCCCGAGAGAGTGAGCTCCAGCGCGAGAGTGTCCCGGAGAGAGTGAGTGTGTTTTCTCTCTGCCTTCCAGTTTTTCTTCGATGGGCAGTTCCTCCACTCTTGGCCACTCCCAGGGCTCCGGATTGTATCCTTTCTTCTTGATTGGTAGGAACCATTTTTTTCTTCTTTTTTTTCTTCCCCTTAGGCCGTGTGCAGGGTAAAGCCGCCTGGGGCTGTCAGGGCGGTCTGTATGTCTGGAAATTTCCACTGACTTCACCAGTGTCACCGACCTCACAGCTGGCCGGCCTTTCTCCTTATGTCGATCGGGATCGGCTTGTCATGAGAACATTCTTGTTGTTGACTGGTTGGGACGGGGTAGCGGGCCAGAACGAGGTGATTAATCCGGGTTCGGCGCTTAATTGCTCCAGAGTTTTCGCTCCCGCCATTAATCCGCACAGGTGCGCGCTGGTCGGGTCCAGTCGGGCGGATAAAAAAACACGCAGTGAGAAGGGACAGCTGGTGGCTGGGATCTGACCGGGCGTCTTGCCGCTTGGCCGGGTATGAAAATATTGAAAATTGCATGCCAAAAAAAATGTAAGCTTTCTTACAATGCACAACCTGAATCATATATACCTGACACATCACCTAACTTCAACATAGCACCCAGGTGCGGCACTGCAATAGGTTTCCGCACATAATAAAATTGCGTTGGTTTGTTGCCCCCACGAAGTTGGTTTGGTAGCGGGCTTGAAGGTTTCCCTTCACCATTGGTTTACATGCAATTTTACGGACTTTCCCCACGCTATCTTGGATATTTTATGGCAATATAGGGTACTTTGACGTATTCTAATTGAAAGACCTATTCTTCAGCTTCAGTAAAGGGTATCCTAAATGACCCAGTAATAATCGTCCTGCCTAACAATGTGCCATTTCCGACAGGCTCACCATCAAGCGCCTCCAAAATAAAGGGATTGTTCCCGATATTGGCAGGCTCCCTCTACCGTCCATTTTACGTGTTCAAGTTGTCACCCTCGTTCAAGAGTTGAAGAAAGGACAGTCAGGGGGGGGGGGGGGCTAAGTGTGCCATGGCTTCTTCTCCCCAGTGGCAGGAGAGTTCCAGTCGAGTTGCAAGTTTCAGGATGGCATTCCTAGATCACAATGGTGTTGTACATAAATGTTCAATTATGCATGTATCATCAATAACCCATGCAAGATTCATCAATGAAGAATGCATCATGCCCTGGGTCTAGCTGGCCTAGAAAAGAAAACTGTTTTCAACAACTGCTGTATGCCAATGTAGGTAGGTTTGGATGTTTGGAAAAATAGGCTGATCCTAGATTTTTGGGATCTTTAACATTATCCTCTCCATACAATTATTTCTTGTTTTCTCATCTGAAGGCTGACTTTCCTAAGTTATTAACTTTTGACAACGAACTGCTGTGATCAAGTAAAAGTGCTCAAAATTCACTGAAATGGGTGCAAATTGAGTTACGATGCATAAGGTTTGAAGAAAAATATCCTCCATACATCAAAAATATTTATCTCCACATGCCGGATTACAATGCACAAATCCAACCTTGTCTATGCATGAGAATACAATGTGTCGGAACAAATGCTCACTGGAAACAATGGGACAAGATTATAACTCACCTGGTGGGCGGAAGACAAATATATTTGCTAGGAAGCAAATTAAAGTGACCATTGCGTATGATTTGAGAAAAGTCTTTTGCAACCAAATTGATACTATATTTTTTTTTTAAACTTCGAATGACGTCGTGCAGGCTTGAAGGAAAACTTCGATCTACCTTCTAGTAAAGGTACCTTGGGTTTGTTATTTGTCATACGAACCAACTCAATTTTATTCAGTGTGCCTGTTGCAGTGCAGGGCCGTTTCGGTTCCATATTCTTTTTCACAATCACATCCCATTTCAGTGTTGCGTTCCTGGCACTGGGATTGACTCATGCATGATACTGATTGTGAATACCAAGCTTAACATTAATACTTATTTGTAGTTTTTGTTATCCGTTTTTGGTAAATAACTTAAGTACCCCTCATTCTTTATTCACTGGCAGCTGATAAGTTGACAATTGTAATGGTAAGCATGAATAATTATACTGTGTTTTTACTCCCTACTTTGTGTCGTGGCATACTATTCACAAAGATACGTGCTTTATATCATTTGTTCATGACTTGCATTTGAGTCACAAGACTCAAATGACTCATTGTAATTCAAATGATTGACTCGTGATTCAACTCATTTTTTAAAAAGAAAGATGTGATTCAACTCGCGACTCATATGTTTTGGGGAAAAAAATTGATTCAATCGCGACTCATCCAAAAACGATTGATTCATGAGTCGATTCTCGATGCACCTCGAGTCGAGCACAAGTCTGGTTTCTGCCTTAATTCGACATTTATGTCCGATAATTTATACTCTCAGACCAACGCGTCCACAACGCGACCAAGGCCGGAAACTCCTTGCGATGCTGTAATCGTTAAGGTCAAAGCTGCCCAATACATCCTCGAAGGTTTAGTATGTATATTTACTAAGAGGGGAACTGTGTTTAGTATGAATATTTACTACATTTCTGGAAGTTTAATAGGTATTGTTACTAAAGTTAACTATGCAATAGGTGGTTTTACAGCGGATTTTTTATCCCAGGTCACGTGGTCTCAGGAACAAGATAGAGGGAGAAGACCCGTAGTCAAATTATTTTCTTGGACTGATTTCTTAGATAGAAGTACTTGAACTTGAAGTGCTTATATCTTGGGAATTTTTCATTTTCCAAATGAATGAGTCAAATTCGTTGAAATCACATTAGAAATCACCAGAAAAACAACATTTGGATAAAAAAAGTTTGCCATTTTTACACAAATCCTGCAATTGTCGATGGAAAGAATCAACCTCAATATAGGCGTCACTCACTTGTTATCTCATGATAACCTCTCCTTTATATATAAGTTTGAGACATTGCTTAAATTACACAGGTCATGACTTCGAGCAATCGTGCTCCAATCACCTGAACAAAACCTATATAATGCCACACATTCCAAAATACTTGATATTTTCATCAATAAAGTTGAACATGTGTTGCAATAACAAGAATAATGCTATTTTGTCACAAAAAATATCATGCTTGTATTCCAGACTATGTACTAGGATATTACAGGAGACATATACAAACTGGTTAAAATATGTTATATCCAGTACACATTTCCTTCATACATAGGATAAAATAATTAATCTGCAACCAAATTGATACCATATATTTTTAACAAAAACTTCGGATGACGTCATGCGGGCTTGAAGGAAAACTTCGATCTACCTTCTAGTAAAGGTACCTTGGTTTGTTATTTGTGACACGCGCGTCTGATATGATATCAGACGTGCAGGTGACAAATAACATACCAACGCAATTTTATTCAGTGCAGATGCCCATTGCAGTGCAGGACAATTTCGGTTCCATATTCTTTTTCACAATTACAACCCATCTATGTGCTGTGCTCCTGGTACTAGGATTGACTCATGCATGATACTGATTGGTACTCCTCGTTCTTTACTCACTGGCAGATTACAAGTTGACAATTGTATTGCTAAGCATGAATAATTATGCTGTTTTTACTCCCTACTTTGTGTCATGACATAATATTCACACAGATACATGCTTCATATAATTTGTTCATAACTTGCATTTGAGTCACAAGACTCAATGACTCATTGTGATTCAAATGATTGACTCATGATTCAACTCATTTATTTTTTAGGAAGATGTGATTAAACTCACGACTCAAGATATGTTTTGTGGAAAAGAATCGATTCAACTCTCGACTCATTCAAAAACGATTGATTCATGAGTCGATTCTCGATTCAACTCGAGTCGAGCACAAGTCTGCTTGGAAGAACAAGTCTGTTCTGCGATTACCGCGGTTCTCTCTGGACAATTCTGATGCACCTGTTGGGTGTTCCTCCCAAATTGATACAATCAGCGAAGCTGGACCGTCGTAGGCCATACTTGTTTTTCGTCTGTCGGTTGACCTTCACACTTTTGTCAGGTCGCCAGGGACTAAAGAAGTCCCGGTCACGCAGTCACAAGTCACTCACATGTGACTTACCTAGCCAGGCGATACTGCTATGCCAGTGTCTTACAGAGCTTATCCTCTATTTCTAACATGCTCCCCACTCGAAAATAATCTCATGATTTTCGAAAATCATTAATGAGGCAACACTCGCGCGGACACTGCGATGCGTCACAACTCACGCGCACTCTTTGCGTGTTATCACCAGAATATCACTGAACGCACCGAGCTGGACGGCGAACTGACCGACCAGCGCGTGTCGTCTGTGACGATTGCGCTCGCGCCCGTGGCGGCGCCGTACGTGTGTCCTCCCCTCGCGCGCGCGCTCCTGCAGGAGGCTGGTCGCGACCAGCCGGGGCCGCTGTCCGAGGAGCGGCCGGTGTCAGGTCGGTCACGGATGAGCTCGATGTAGCCGGAGTCGGATCCGCAGCAGCTTCTAGTCGATACAGCTTACTCAGCGGCCTGCGGGTCCGGCGGCGGCTCTCGGATGACCGTCTCGTCCAGGGATGAGTGAGTCTACCCGGGCCAATGGCCACTGTCCCCTAGTGCACTCCCCGTGAACTAGGACGATCTTACCAGAGCGTGGGGTGCGGACCGGTCGGCCCCGCGGACGTGTTGCGAGTACCTCCAGACTCTCAGCGGCTGTAGGTACTCGCTGGTCCACCTTCTTCTGAGGTGATCTGAGACTCGTCTTCTGTTTCGCCACGCTCGATCGAGAGTGGCCGTCGGATTGACGGCCGGTGCCACCACTCCCTGGATGGAAGCGACTCCGAACAAGAAGTGGGCGGGTGTCAGGAGACCGTCGTTCTCGTCTTCAGTCAGCGGACGTAGGTTCACGTGTAGGACGAGCTCATAGAACGTTGTAACGAACTCATCGCAGGACAGGTGGCACTGATGCAGAGTAATCTTCAGGGCCATTTTCGTGCTCCCCACCAGTCTCTCCCAGAACCCTCACCACCAGGGAGACGCTTCAGGGATATGCTGAATGTGCAGGGATGTGCAGCCACTGAACGGCAGGTGGTGGTAGACCGACCAACTTGTGGAAGGACTTGGCGTTGTCGCTTACGATGAGGGAAGGAGTGCCCCTTAAGGCGAAAAATCGTCGCAACGCCATTTGGAGGTCATCTGTGCTCTGGATTATTATGGCTTCAAGATAGACCGCTCGTGTTGTTGCGCAGGTCATCAGTAGACCCCACACTTTGTTGGAGCCGTTGTCGACGTACATTGGCCCGAAGTAGTCTATCCCGATCCTCTCGAAGGAGCGCGACGGCTGCGTTCAAAACTCTGGCAGCGAGCCCTCCGTCGCCCGGTAGGGAAGCCCTTTGTACCCACGGCATCTTCCGCAGGTTTGCACGACGCGCAGGACTGTCCTGCGGCGAATCAGGTACTCTGCAGAGAGCAGAGCGAGGGTGCTCCGTGTTCTTTGGTGAAAACAGCGGCGATGGGCTTCGTCTGCGATCAGAATGGTGATATGTCGCAGGTCGGGTAGGATGATCACAGACGGTTCGTTGGTCCGGGTTGTAGCCCTCAACAGGCCTTCTTCATCCAGCTGAGGACGCAGGTTCCACACGAGTGAGTGAGGAGGGAGTGGGTGGTCGCTTTTCACCGCGTCCAGCTCCTTCTGGTAAGACTTCTCTTGCGCCAACTTGATCCACAGGTGCAGTGCGCTTCTCCGGTCTTCTGGCCGTAGCGGGAATTTAACACGCTCCGGGCTTGCATGGCAGACGGTAAAGATGAAGCGCTGTACCCAGGCGGTGCGGTTGCCTGCTTGCTTGAGGGTGGAACAGTCCGTCAGGTTGAACGGGCCGGGCACTTCTGATGGCTCCTGGACAGGAATGGCGGTCACGGCGGTGACTCGTCTCGGTTCTCGGGCAGGATCTTTGACTTCCTGTTGGGCACTAGGGCTTAGCTTGCGGTCGGCAGTAGAACTGGCAGGATCGGTCGGGTGTGTTTGGAGTATGAATGATGGGCCCTTCCACCACTGCTCACACTCCACCAGCATTCGGAGGGTAACTCCTCTAGTTCCCAGGTCAGCGGGGTTCTCTGACGACTTCACGTGTCGCCACTGGTGTGCCTGAGACAGCTGAAGGATGGTGGTGACCCGGTTTCGAACGAACAGCTTCAGGGGCTTGCTGCTGTTGATCCAGTACAGGACATCCGTTGAGTCGGTCCAGAAGAAGACAGTCGGATTCTCGGAGCGAAGCGCCTTCCGGACGAAGTCCATCAGCCGCGCTCCTATCAGCGCAGCCACCAACTTCAGCCTCGGGATTGTTAGGCTGGGCGTTAGTGGGGCTAGCCTGCTCTTGGCGACCAGCAGTCTTGATCTCTCACCTTAGACAGCATAGGTGGAGGCGCAGTACGCCTTGCTGGTCGCGTCGCAAAACACGTAGAAAGTGCTGCTGTTAATGATCGCTCCGGCTGAACGCGGGAAGCTGACCTCGCTGATCTCGACTACATCTTCCCACTACCTGTCTACTTCAAATCGAAGAGCTGGCGTGAGCTCAGAGTCCCACGATGGACACGGTGACTCTTTCCAGGTTTGTTGGAATATAATCTTTCCTCGGATCAGCCATGGGCTTAGGAGGCCGAGAGGATCGAAAGGCTTCGAAATGAGTGACAGGAGTTGGCTCTTAGTTTCTTGGGGTGGGGCTTGTGGTAGGATAACTGCGAGCTTGTCGTCGCTGGTGTTCAACTTCATGCCGAGGATCTTGCCGTCCTCCGATGGTATACCGGTCGCGCGGATTTTGTAGTTCCATGCTGGCTTCAGAGAAGATTGCCTTCACTCTCTTCATATGTGCGTCTGCCTCCTCAGCTGTGGCGAAACTGAGGCATATATCTTCCATGTAGATCCCTGCTTGATCAGTTGGCAGAGCTCGGGAGCGACGTTCAGGTAGTTGCTGAGGTGGACTTCGATCGTGGACAGCAGCACGAACGGCGAGCAGGAGAGGCCGAACGGAACGCACTGGAATCTGAGTATCTTTTCCGGTCAGGCTCACTGACGAGGATCTGGTGGAAGGCTGATCTGATATCCGTTTGGCACCCAATCTCGTTGGCGCGGAATTCAAAAGTCACGGTGAGAAGAGAGGTTAGAAGATTTTCTCCAGGGTCGAGATAGGAGTTGAGGCTTCTCCCTCTCCCGTCGCGGGCGGCGCCGTCAAAGACGACCCGGAGTTTTCCAGTCCGGTGTAAGCCACGGTGTGGCGGGAAGAACTCCAACTGCTCTGGGGTGTCTGAAGATGGCGAGGGCTCCACCACCGATTTCTGGCACAGATCGTTATGTGGTCGTCGTAGTTCTGGAATGCTGAGGAATCCAGTTTTCTTGCCATCTGGTCGGTTCTGGCGGCCGTGAGTGCCAGGTTTGACACTGGCCTTTCTTCTGATCTCCACAGCAGATTCATTTCGTACCGCTTCTCCATTGCGTTCCACTTTGGTTCGGGGTGGATACATCGGTCGTGAAGCTCGCTCTCCCGGATCCCCAGGGTCCAGATCCTACAGCGTCTGAACGTTCAGCTTCCTTCGGAAGTAGGAGTGATGTTGGTTGGGGGTGAGCGATAGTTTCGATGGCGCGCAGTTTCTTGGAGACAGGTACTTGGACTTTCGATGACGCGCAGTTTCTTGGAGACAGGTACTTGGTACCAAAGCACCACGTCATACATCAGGTCCGTGCCAATCAGTATGTCCAGAGGTCCTCCCTCGAAGTCGTCAGCCAGTTGCAGATCATGTAGAGCAGTTAGAGGAGGTGCAGGACTGGGCTGCACTGGTGCACAGAGGTTTTCAGTCTTCCAGAACCGGAAGCTGAAGAACGGACCCCGAAACGGTTGGCCAGCTTCACCTCCACCTGGTCATAAAGTCATAAAGTCATAAAGTGTTAAGGCTTAATAAGAGCCACAGGGGCTCATCTGGGTTAAGCCTATCTGGAAAAGGTACTAGAAATGTACATACTCTCACCCCAATCAATCCCTTACCTCAAGTTCCTAGGAAGCTATATATCGCAGCCTATCTAGCACCAATTCACTTGCTATTGCATAACACACTCCCATTGTGCTACCATAGACAATCTCATCAGTATCACATCCCGAAGGAAGGTCATACCGCTGTACCTTCTCAATCTTCTCCTGGAAGCCTACACAGGCAAAGTAGTAGGTGGCAGCTATGGGAAGCTTCAGCTGGTTGGCGACTGATGCTCGGATGTAGGTGTTAGACCCGCCGTCGATCAGGAGACGAACTGGCTGTCGGCTGTCTGCTCCTGAAGCCACTGCAAGTGCTGTTGGGCTGTAGCAGTGATGGCCTTGTGCGGAGACATTGTACCAATGACTCTGTGGTTGCTGCTGCTGGTGGTTTCCTTGGCTGTCTGGTGCTCTGAGGTCCCTGGTGTCCTCTTGTCCGCGGTAATGGGACGGTGGGCGAGGAACTTGGTGACCAGGCGAGTCGGTGTGGGAATGCGGTACCAAGGGCTGGTAGGGGGTGGCAAGGGGTGAATGCTTCAGTTCTCTAGCACAATGTAGAGACGAATGGTGGTGCTCGTTGCAGATTGCGCAGGCTCTGCTGGTGCAGTCTCGGACAAGGTGTGGTCCGAGACACTGGAAGCAGACACCGGATATCTTTACAACGATCCAGCGATCTTCGACTGGCATCTGTCTGTACTGGTTACACTTGGCCAGGCCATGTCTGCCCAAATTCCCAAAACACCTTTTAAGAAAAAAATACCTTTTTATCTTAAAAGGTGTTTTGGGAATTGTTGGATTTTTTTCCGAATACTATGTTTATGAACGTGATTCGGAAAATGCGATCACTCGTTTTCTCCGTAAATGCTTACTTCTCGGTTAATCTTAGCGATAATTTCTATAATGCGACATATATGCCACACCGCTGTTCTTCGTTCCATAATTTATCCATCCCTCACCTGGCACTTCTCAGACGTGATTAAAGGGACATTCAACACTTGTTCAACAAGTGTTGAATCAACTGCGTGAAGTGTTGAATGTCCCTTTAATCACGTCTGAGAAGTGTCAGGTGAGGGATGGATACATTATGGAACAAAGAACAGCGGTGTGGCATATATGGCGCATTATAGAAATTATCGCTAAGATTAACCGAGAAGTAAGCATTTACGGAGATAACGAGTGATCGCATCTTCCGAATCACGTTCATAAACATAGTATTCCGAAGAAAAAATAAAAAAAAATTCCAAAAACACCTTTTAAGAAAAATTAAAAATTTTGTCCTCCTAGGAATATAATATAGCTGATAAACTTCTTCCTCTCACCCATTACCTACAAAGCATCCCTGCCTTATTGTCATACTGTATTATATATTATAGGTCGGTAGGTACCCACCTACCCCTTCCTACACAGTTGAATATGTCTCACAGTGTATCTTCCAAATACCATGGCATACACTGGCCTTTTTCATTGTTGGAGGATCTGGAGTTATCTAGGGGTAGGTAGCTACTGGGTGATTGCCTATGAAGGTTGTGGACGAAGGACCAGAATCAGGAAACGTTTTTGAAAGAAACATTTTTTGAATCACGAATCGTTTTTGTTTGGGGCTGCTCTACCACCCTCACTGCAACAAATACCTAATATGGTATTTAATACGTACAACCGATAGCTTCTCACATAACATGGAAGCACCTTACCTTCTGCTTCGGCATGTTCCTTATCCACAGCAGTCAGTAACGAACACTCAGCGCTATTCCTCACAAACGCCTCTCCGACGTACGAAATACCAAAAATTCGACTGGGCCGGGCACCACAAACAACGGCGCAAAAGCTTCGCCGGTTATCAGCTGACTGTCCATGACGTTACTGGCTTACAAGCACAATTTCGAAACAAGTGGACGATCTGAGTAAGATTTGCCGGAGATTATGGCCACAAGGACATTGACCAATCAAAGGCCAGCTTGCAATTTCATGCACCAATCAAAATTGAATATCTTATAAGTCGATGAAGCTGCCAACTGGTGTCAAAAATCGAGACTAGTCGACAAAGTGTGAAAAAGTCAGTGTAAACCATGGACGATTTTCGCCGTCCACACAATTACGTTTACAGGCACATCGCTTTATTGTCCAGGTGTGCACAATAAAAACTGGCTTGAAATTCATGGACAAAGAAACGTCCATGAAATCGAGGTGGTCCATGAAAATCCCACAAAATCTACGAATTGTCCATGAGATTTCCACGTTTCGAGTGCATATGAACAAACTCAACAGCCACTTGATGTGGATGGCAGTAGTGTGTGCGGTGTGTGCGACTGGGCTTGCCCTCGGGAGGCAGCGGTGTCGAACCCGCGAGTTCGGGTCCTCGTGTCCTGCAGCTACTTCTTCTTTGAACTCACTACCAGGAGGACTTAAACAGGGCATTGGGTTGGCAACAATGCGCAAAACAACAGCCATGACCTCTCAGCCGGTTGAGGTGCAATTTTTATGTTAACCTTTCGTGTAGGAGACAGATCACTCGATAAGTGACATGACGAATAACTGGAAACGTCAGACCATGCCCCCAAAGGTCTCTCTTGGAACGCCCTTGTAAACGAAGGACTTGACGGTAAGGCAGGGTTATGGACCTTCAAATCTCTAGCTCTAGTGTTTTGGGAATAGTATGCAAACTCTGTAGGGAGGTCGTGGAACGAACTCCATCAGGAGCATAACTAATGTGATGTTTCATTTGTCGATTTGTGTTGAAGCCCAAGCAAGCTTCAAAATTAACATTCTTGCCCATTGCCCAATGCTCCTTGCCTTTGCAAAGCCACTCATTTTAATCAATGACCATGAATTATTCATCAGTAATATGGGGTCGGTTACGTTCATCCATCGAAAGCCTTCGCGGCCCATCTATTCCCATCACTCAGGGATCACGCTACTCAGTTCAACCCAGTCGCATTAAGTGACATGATGACTTATTGCCTCTTACATGTTCCCGTGCGTGCTGATGTGGCCCTCTCCAAATGGCCAGAGTCATGCGAGCCGGTGCCTCGCTGTCAACGCTGCAGACACGGCATTGACCGGGCTCCTCGGTCGCACGTCATTGAACGGGAGGGGCAAATATTGCACTCCTGCTTATCTCAAGAACGGCTGACCAGATTTTAAGCATTCAGGCGGCAATCGGTAGTGCCGTGGAATGCGATCTCAGAGCACTTATGTAGGTATGTTTTAGGTCGCATTTAGGTCACAGGTCAAGGCTGAAGCTTCAGAATGTGATGTACCTGAATATGCGACTCTCTCGGCAACTTATTGGGTTCAAAAGTTCATTTCTTGGTGTGAAATCATTGCACACTGATTAAGCATGCTGCATAATGAGGTGCCCGATCTAAAGTGCGCCGCGCCAGGTCGCAGGTCAAGGTCAGGTGCTATCCAGATGAGAGCTGAATTATCGGTCATTGCTTCTAAGCGTGAAGTGGGAGTGCTTAGCCGTAATTTCGAGTATCGAAAACGCGAGCACAGGTCGATGTTTGTTCATAAGCCATGTACGGTCAAGTTCTAATGGATGGCCTTGGTGGTGAATTGGCTGATGGATGCACTATCATGGTTTGTAATGGAAAGCCAAACTATCCAATTGGTATGCACCATTCACATGTGCTGCTGCATGCATCGGCTATGCGAGCAGGTTTGCAGATATCACCTGATAAAGTGAAGGACAGGAGCAGGAAGATCAAGGTCGTATCAGGCCAACCTTATCAAAAATGCTTAGCTCGGAAACTAGTGGGCCAATTTGAAGGAACAAAACAGCTCTGGGAATCTTGTAAAATCTGCAATGATAGTAAAAATAATATATTCCGTTTTACTGGATATGCATGTAAGTACATATCGTTACAAACCATGGTTATACCGAACGTACAATGCATTCAAGTAGCAAGCAACAAAATGTGTGACACACCTCAAATGAGAAGCCACATGTCAGGCATTATATTTGGTCTGAGCAGTGACACAAAGGAAGGCAAGGATAGGAGGAGGTATACTCTTGTATGTCAGACAAGTAATGAAATGTCATTCCATAGGGGATAGTGTACATAATGAAGGAGTAGAATCCTTGTGGTTAGATATCATTCTGAAGAATGGAACAAAATTTAGGATTGGGGCATTCTATAGACCTCCAGAGCAGAATGAAAACATGGACAGGCTGATGCAGGAAGAAATAAGTAGGAGAGCACAGGAGCGAACTGTTTTGTTGGGGGATTTCAACATAACAGGATTGGGAAGCAAAACTATAGGTCTAAACAAATCAGGAAGAAGTTTCGTGGATTGTTTTGATGAAAATGTCTTCTTTCAAATGATACATGAACCTACAAGGGAAAATTAAATATTAGATCTTGTGCTTACTAATAAGGAAAATTTTGTACAAAATGTGAACATAGGAGAGACCTTGGGTAATAGTGATCACAACATTATACGCTTCTCATTGTACGTTCGAAATGTAGGAACCAATAAGACATTGATTCGAAATGTTGCTAAAGGGAATTACAATGAGTTCAGGACCGTCCTGAATGAAATTAATTGGGAGGACTTATTGAAAGGCTTAGATGCTTATGAAATGTAGAGAATGATAAAATATAAACTATTTCAAGGTCAGGATAGGTTCATTCCCAATAGTCGAATGAGATTAACCAGGGTTAAGCACCCTTCATGGCTGACCGGGAAGTAAAGCATTTAGTGGAGTCAAAGAAACAGGCATTCAAGAAACTAAAATATGCTAACTCTGAGGTAAACCTCAAATAATATAATATAGCTAGAAATAAAGTTAGGTGTGTTAGGGCATCTAAAAGACTGGCTGAAATCAAATTAGCTCGGAAATGTTCAGCAGGTAATGCTAAGAGATTCTTTAGTTTCTACAAATTTAAGGCTAAAAGTGTAGTGTAAGACCACTGGAGGTAGATGGGGAATTAGTGGTTGATGATTGTGATATTGTGGAATCCCTAAGCAAGCAATTCTCATCAGTTTTTCGGTCGGTTATCGGTTATTGGTTTTACGACACGTCGACTGTTGAGTCATATAGCGTCGCCAATCTCTCACGCCGATTGGTCGCGGGCGAAGAGTAGCGACAGGCGAGACTCGAACCCACAATCTTTCGATTGTGAGACGAGCATCTTACCCCTAGACCACTCGTCCCCTCTCATCAGTCTTTACTAAAGAGAATTCTGGTAGAATAGAAACAACTGAATCGTATGCCATGACAGGTGATAGGTTGGAGTATCTTACAGTAACTACAGAACCTGTAGAAAAGCTGTTGCAGAATATGAAACCTAATAAAGCTGGACCAGATGATATATATGCTAGGGTTTTAGTGGAGTGTGCTAAAGTTTTAGCAGTTCCCCTAGGTATAATTTTCAGGCGGTCTATGGAATATTCTGAAGTGCCTGAAGATTGGAGAAATGCAAATGTAGTACCAATTTTCAAAAGGGAAGTATGAAGTGTGTAGGGAACTACAGGCCAGTCAGTTTGACCTCAATAGTTGGCAAGGTCCTAGAAAATCTGGTTAAACAGAATGGTCAGATTCATCTTGATAGGCACAATCTTTTAAGGGATACTCAACATGGATTTCGATCTCGAAGGTCTTGTTTAGCTAACCTTTTGGAGTTCATGGAGTATGTTACTAAAGAAGTAGACAATCAAAGCAGGATAGATGTTGTGTACTTGGACTTTAGCAAAGCTCTTGATAAAGTTCCACATGGGAGGCTAATTCATCAACTACAGCAACATGGGATTGTTGGAAAAGTTCTAGGTTGGATTGAAGCATGGTTGAGGGGAAGGAAACAAAGGGTAATGTTAAATGGATGTAAATCTGATTGGAAGGATGTTCTGAGTGGAGTACCACAGGGCTCTGTTCTAGGGCCACTTCTCTTTATCATCTTTGTGAATAACATTGAGGTAGGCCTGAACAATAGAGTGTTCAAATTTGCGGATGACATCAAGCTGGTAGGAGTGGCAAACAGTTGTGATCAATCTGGAAATATCCAACTAGACTTGGAGGACCTAAAAAAGTGGGCTGATCAATGGCAGATGTCTTTCAACTATGACAAGTGTAAGGTTATGCATCTGGGGTCTGGAGGTGAGACTTTCAGATATACAATGGGAGGGAGGGAACTGGATGTTATTGGAGAGGAAAGGGACTTAAGTGTGTTGGTTTCAAAAGACCTTAAAGCAGAAAAGCAATGTAGCTCAGCTAGGAACAGGGCACTCAGAATGCTGGGACTCATTAACAGAAGTGTGATGTATAAGAGCAAGGAAGTCATGAAAAAACTGTACTTAGTATACATGCCACCCCACTTGGAATATTCTGTACAAGTTTGTAGCCCCTACCTAGAAAAAGATATAGACAAGTTAGAGAGAGAGAGTGCAGCGCAAAGCAACTAGACTCATTAGTGGAATAGGTAACGTGGAATATGGAGAAAGGCTTGTGGCATTAGATATGTACTCACTCAAGTATAGGAGATTAAGGGGGGTACATGATTGAAATGTACAAGATTGTTAAAGGACTAGATCAGGTCAATTTAAATGGCGCTCTTCAGTTCAGAGTATCACACAGGGCATATTTTAGCATATCGACTGCGTCCCATTTTGGGACGCAGCCCCCCCCCGTTGGGACGTAGCCCTTCCAAATTTTGGACCACTGCGTCCCAAATGGAAATATGCTCTCAGTAGGAAGAAGAAGCACAAATGACATGCCCGTTCATTTCCTGCACAGTGAGTATCACTTTGTCTGTTTGCTCTGTGTCCTGTCGTGCCCTGCCCTGCCCTGCCCTGTACCGTGCTGGCGTGCCCTATGCTCAGGTTCTGTGCCCTGACCTGCCCTCAGACCGTGCCCTGCCCTGCCCTCAGTCGTGCCCTGCCCTGCCCTCAGACCGTGCCCTGCCCAATGCCCATTCGTGCCTTGCCCTGCCCTCAGACTGAGCCCTGCCCTCAGGCCGTGCCCTGCCCTGCCCTCAGGCCGTGCCCTGCCCTGCCCTCAGGCCGTGCCCTGCCCTGCCCTCAGGCCGTGCCCTGCCCTGTCCTCAGGCCGTGCCCTGCCCTTTCCTCAGTCGTGCCCTGCCCTGCCCTCAGACCGTGCTCTGCCCTGCCCTCAGACCGTGCCCTGCCCTGCCCTCAGGCCGTTCTCTTCTCTGCCCTCAGTCGTGCCCTGCCCTGCTCTCAGGCCGTGCCCTGCCCTGCTCTCAGGTCGTGCGCTGCCCTGCCCTCAGACCGTGCCCTGCCCTGCCCTGCTCTCAGTCATGTCCTGCCCTGTCCTCAGTCATGTCCTGCCCTGTCCTCAGGTCGTGCCCCGCCCTGCCCTCAGTCGTGCCCTGCCTTGGCCTCAGACCGTGCCCTGCCATGCCCTCAGACCGTGCCCTGCCCTGCCCTCAGACTTTGCCCCGTCCTGCCCTCAGACCGTGCCGTGCCCTACCCTCAAACAGACCGTGCCATGCTCTGCCCTCAGTCGTGCCCTGCCCTGCCCTCAGACCGTGCCCTGCCCGGCCCTCAGACCGTGCCGTGCCCTACCCTCAGACAAGCCGTGCCCTGCCCTGCTTTCAGACCGTGTCATGCCCTGCTCTGCCTGCCCTCAGGCAGTGCTCTCAGGTCGAGCTCTGTTCTGCCCCCAGGCCCTACCCTGCCCAGCATTGTGCCCGTTTCTGCACAGGGGCGCAGGGACTATATTCAGGTTGAGGGGCAGGGGCGTTGCCGACGGGGCTGGGGGGTGGGGTTGGGGGCTCCGGACCCCCCACTTTTGAAAATCGGCGTATCTCTCATCATTACGACCCCACGACCCCCCCACTTGGATGGCTCGGACCCCCCCCTCGAAAATCCATGGCGACGCCGCTATTGAGGGGGCATGGAGGAGGCAAACCGCTTTTCAAATTATTTCTTTCCATTAAATGAAACGTCATTGGGCTACTGTTTAATTTCGCCAAACTTGGGGGCTACCCTCCTGCCCCCCCGCTTCCTGCGACCCTGTTCCTGCCCTTATTGCCCCGTTCCTCATACTCGCCAGAGCCCCGACCGAACTTCTGCCGGCACGCCCCAGCGGACTTCACTCGAGTCGCAGTGTCGGGCCCGCCATGAAGCCGGCGCGGGCGGGAGCGCCTGGATGTTAGACTGTCCCGGACGGAATCGCCCGCGAATTTTTCCCAGATGGCGCGGCGGGCAGAGACGAAATGACAAGCGGATAGGTAGATTGCTGATGCTGTCCGTACCAACTTTTTCGATAGTTTTATTTTTAATGAATTGTGAATAATTTACGGTAAGTTTTGTAATGGCATATATTTTCATTATTTTCTTTTTTTAAACAAAGGCCATAAAGTTCTTGTTCAGAACAGCATAGCAGAAGATTAATTAAATCGTAAACAACTTCAAACACGTTGCAGATCGATAGCCCGGTAGTTGCACTATACCAGATTATTAAGAAAATGCCTCGCGCCGAACGAATTGCGAAACGAAAACGTGCTGAGTTGGAAAAAGTAGTGCAAATTGTTCAAAAGTAACCAAGTATTTTCATTCTAGTAATATTACAAAGACATCGCTGCAAGCGTCTGCATCTGGGAACGCCGCAGATGTTGCATGTCACGGAGCAAGGTATGTTGATTGTTGACGCACAGGGCAGGGACGCAGGAACCGGGGGAGGAGGGGGGGTGGGGGGCAAGGCCATAGCAGGGGCGTCGCCACCATATTTTGCCAGGGGGGCAGAGCTCCAGAGGGGCCTCCTCAGCTGTGGAGGGGGCCTCCCTAACCTACCCCCCACCAAAACTTTTCTCCTCGGATTTCGTGCATTATTTTTTTTGCAGGGGGCCTCCAAAAAAAATATTAAAATAATATTTGAAATGTAAATTTATATAAATCGCTGCAAGGGGGCCTCCTATGTCGCTCAGGGAGCAGCCTTACCAGTCGAAGTGCATCCTATGCAGGGCCGTAGGGGCGTCACCACCGAGTTTTGCCAGGAGCTGATCTCCAGGGGAAGTGTGTGGTTTATTTTTTGGTATCCATTCGGGAATGGATAAATTTCAGTCTCTTAGAAGCTTCATGGGGCCTCATGTCTTTGAGAGAGGACCTCATGTCGTTGAGAGGGCCTCTCAATGGTAGTAAGGGGCCTCAGGTTAACTGATATGGGGCTTACACTCAGCTGCACGGGCCTCTTAGCAGCTTCAGGGCGCCTCACGTCGTTGAGAGGGGCCTCTCAGTAGTAGTAGGGCGTCTCAGATTAGCTGATAGGGGCCTACACTCAGCTGCAGGGGCCTCTTAGAAGCTTCAGGGGGCCTCACGTCGTTGAGAGGGGCCTCTCAGTAGTAGTAGGGCGTCTCAGGTTAGCTGATAGGGGGCCTACACTCAGCTGCAGGGGCCTCTTAGAAGCTTCAGGGGGCGTCACGTCGTTGAGAGGGGCCTCTCAGTAGTAGTAGGGCGTCTCAGGTTAGCTGATAGGGGGCCTACACTCAGCTGCAGGGGCCTCTTAGAAGCTTCAGGGGGGCCTCACGTCGTTGAGAGGGCCTCTCAGTAGTAGTATGGCGCCTCAAGTTAGCTGATAGGGGGCCTACACTCAGCTGCAGGGGCCTCTTAGAAGCTTCAGGGGGCCTCACGTCGTCGAGAGGGGCCTCTCAGTAGTAGTAGAGCGTCTCAGGTTAGCTGATAGGGGGCCTACACTCAGCTGCAGGGGCCTCTTAGAAGCTTCAGGGGGCCTCACGTCGTTGAGAGGGCCTCTCAGGTTAGCTGATAGGGGGCCTACACTCAGCTGCAGGGGCCTCTTAGAAGCTTCAGGGGGCCTCACATTGTTGAGAGGGTCTCTCAGTAGAAGTAGGGCGTCTCAGGTTAGCTGATAGGGGGCCTACACTCAGCTGCAGGGGCCTCTTAGAAGCTTCAGGGGGCCTCACGTCGTTGAGAGGGGCCTCTCAGTAGTAGTAGGGCGTCTCAGGTTAGCTGATAGGGGGCCTACACTCAGCTGCAGGGCCTCTTAGAAGCTTCAGGGGGCCTCACGTCGTTGAGAGGGGCCTCTCAGTAGTAGTAGGGCGTCTCAGGTTAGCTGATAGGGGCCTACACTCAGCTGCAGGGGCCTCTTAGAAACTTCAGGGGGCCTCACGTCGTTGAGAGGGGCCTCTCAGTAGTAGTAGGGCGTCTCAGGTTAGCTGATAGGGGGCCTACACTCAGCTGCAGGGGCCTCTTAGAAACTTCAGGGGGCCTCACGTCGTTGAGAGGGGGCCTCAGGCATGTGCGGACGGGCCTCCCAGCGGTTGTATGTAGCTTTTTGTTGTCGGTAACCTGGGGGCCTCCTGTTTGGCGACAGGGCCTCCCGAAATTTCAGGGGGCAAAAGGATATGTTTGCCCCCCTGGCTAACGCCAGGGGGGCGACTGCCCCCCTGCCCCCCCGGTGGCGACGCCCCTGGGCCATAGAACACCACCGTCCAGGGCGGGCCGCAAAATCTGGCACGGTGCGCGACAAACTACAAATGACAGCAGAATGGATTTAGTATTGCTGGATAAACCAAAGTGTCTTGTATCGAAATCACAATCGATATTATACTATTGTGTATACAAAAATTGAAGTTTTTCGGCATCAAGGAGAGCCCTGCAAGCGCGCCATATCAACGCAATGTAAATAGTTTCAGCCGCTGCCGACCAATGGCCATGGCCGCTGCAGTCACGGTCACGTGGTAGTCACGTGAGCGCGAAGGCGGCTTCTCATTGGTCGAAATGGAGCTTAGCCCTGACGTCATCTTTCCATTTGGCTACACGCTATTTGAATACGGATGACAACCCCCTGCCGGGGGGCAGAGGGGGCAGCCGCCCCCAACTTTGGCGAAATTTAACATTGGTTATGGCATTGCATGGGAAGAAAGACGTGAAAATCGCTCACGACTCTCCCCCATGCCCCCTCAACCTGAAGGCGGAATAAAGTTAGGTACTGCGCCCCTGGCACCAGCGGCGTCGCCACGGATTTTCGAGCGGGGGGGTCGGAGCCATGCACGGATTTTCGAGCGGGGGGGGTCGGAGCCATGCACGGATTTTCAGTGAGGGTCCAAGGGGGGTCGTAACGCTGAGAGATACCTACACCGGTTTTCAGAAGTGGGGGTCGCACTCGCGACCCCCCGTCGGTGACGCCCCTGCCTGGCACAGTGTCCTAGAATTGGTTTCATGCCAGGGTTCAGAGGGGAAAATTATGTGTGAAAATTAGCGAAAAGAGTAGAAAATTAGCCATTTTTGGCATGATCAAATCTGGCATCCTCTATCACTTTTAAAAAAATTCCCGAAAATGTTGTAGACTTTCAAGATCAGATCATAGGTCAGATCACCTGAACGCACCTCCAAAAACAGTGCTGGGCATCGCGGAACTTATGTAAGTCCGCGATTTCGCTATTACGCGTTCGCGTAGTACCGAAAATTGATCGCGGAATTTCCTTTTTTAATTAATTCCGCGATCGCGATCGCGGAACATTTTTGGACCCTTATTTCGGGGAATTTTATTCCGCGATCAGATTTTGACTAAATAAGCACATTTTGAAAGGATGTGCAAGAGGAAAAGCTTCATTCTTATACCTATGCATGTTAATAACTGCTCTTCAATTCATAATTCGATGTTAAATAACTTCATTTACCTATTGAAAGAAAAATAAAAAAAACGGTATCCCTAATTATCCCGATCGCGGAATAAACGACCGCGGAATATTATCCTTATTTAAATAAATATTCCGCTGTCGCGTAATAGCGATCCCGGAACGAGAACTATATGATCGCGGAATAACGATCGCGGACTACTTAACTACCTATTTTGGATCGCGTGCCCATATTTGTCCAAAAATGTCTTGTAGTCGTGCCACGACGTTATTGGTTGTGAGAGTTTTGAAACTCTCTGGAGTTTATATACTTGTTAGTATGCAGAAGTTGTATATTTCGGATTTTTCGTATCGGTGACCTGGTCATATCATTTTCGCGACCTCCCTATTATAAGTCAATGGAGCAATAATTTCATTTTCATTTTCATTTATTCCTTTATCACCAACGGGCGTCACCCCAATGACAGATGAAGTCAACAAACAATCTAGTACCTACCTACCTACCCGTTATACTTACGAATCAGTCTGTTCAAAACGTAATCCCCCTCCACCTCCCCATCTTTGAGAACGCTTCTACGCCCTGTCCGTCACTTTAAAAAGAAGATAGTCGTCTAGTAGAGAATGCGATTTCAGATTTTACGATACGATTTTACGTTAACAATTACTACTTAGTATTTTCATAACGTGTATTTGCATTTCGCTTCGATATTCACTGATTCGTGAAATACCTATACTATCTGATCTGATCTGAATCTGGTTCTGATAGTTAATTCTGTTTTCTATCTGATTCTGTTTCCACCGTATCTGACTGAAAATCGCGTGACATAATGCCACTGAAATGACATTTTCTTACAGAATCTCTGGCCGATTTTTTCTGGCCGAAGTGGACGTGAAAGTTTCAGATATGGTTCTAACAGTTTGACGTCGACAGCTGCCGTCGTTGTGAAGTTATTGGCAAATATTCGGGAGGGGAAGGGGCAATCTCCCCCGGCGCCGCGCGGGTTAAAAATAGAATTCAGATGTACTACATATTTCGCTCCCCGTTACGGTGATGGCCGACTTTTTCGTTCTTCTAAAGCAAAATTTTCACCTTTTCCCTCAGCGCTTCATCTACTGTGATCGAAATAGATGACCCGGCGGATCCGTCCCGCCCTGGAGATGACATGAGCGACTCGGCGGATCCGTCCCGCTCTGGCGACGACAGGAGCGACCCAGCGGATCCGACCAGCCCTGGGGACGACAGGAGCGACCCAGCGGATCCGTCCCGCCCCGGGGATGACAGGAGCGATCCGTCGCGCTCTGGGGCCGACAGGAGCGACCCAGCGGATTCGTCCCGCCCTGGGGACGACAGGAGCGACCCAGCGGATCCGTCCAGCTCTGGGGACGGCAGGATCGACCCAGCGGATCCGACCAGCCCTGGGGACGACAGGAGCGACCCAGCGGATCCGTTTAGCCCTGGGAACGACAGGAGCGACCCAGCAGATCCTTCCTCCCCTGGAGAAGACAGGAGCGACCCGACGGACCCGTCCCGCCCTGGGGACGACAGGAGCGATCCAGCGGATCCGTCCAGCCCTGGGGACGACAGGAGCGACCCAACGGATCCTTCCTCACCCGAAGACAGGAGCGACCCAACGGATCCGTCCAGCCCTGGGGACGACAGGAGCGACCCGGCGGATCCGTCCAGCCCTGGGGATGACAGGAGCGACCCAACGGATCCTTCCTCCCCAGAGAGGACAGGAGAGACCCAGCGGATCCGTCCAGCCCTGGGGACGCCAGGAGCGACCCAACGGATCCTTCCTCCCCTGGAGAAGACAGGAGCGACCCAGCGGATCCGTCCCGCCCTGGGGATGACAGGAGCGACCCAACGGATCCTTCCTCCCCTGGAGATGACAGGAGCGACCCGGCGGGTCTGTCCCGCCCTGGGGGCGACAGGAGCGACCCAGCAGATCCGTCCCGCCCTGGGGACGACAGGAGCGACCCGACGGATCCGTCCAGCAATGGGGATCCGTCCCGTCCTGGGGACGGCAAGAATTACACTCCGAAGGAGTCAGTCAGTGTAACTGCAGGAACTTCCAGTAGTGTGATGTATCATGGTGTGCGACTGGACCTGAAAGCCATGATAACTAGGTTCCCTGAGCTTCAGAGTATTGTCAAGCCGGCGTCCGGCATCATGCGAACACACGTTAAGTGTACCCTGTGTGAAACACATCTAGATCAGGCGAAAAAAATGTCCAGAAATGGGCAGGTTCCCATCGCTTCTGGTGTCCGTGCGGATAGTTCACAGAAGTTAGAGAGGGTGGTGGACCATTTGATGTCACAGGTGCATCGTACAGCCAAGGAGTGTGATAAGCTTGCCAAGAGCTGGGAGGAGCAGAGTACAAAGCATCCCTGGCTGCGGTCACTCCGCGGACACAGTGCTGAACAGTTGGAGTCGCTGGTCAGGATGGCACTGGACGTCTACAATGACTGCCTGATTGAGACGGCATCAGCAAACTCGTGGCCTGCCAGGTCAATGGCGACAATGTGTGCAGACAGACTCATAGCTGCCATGCGTGATAACGGGCCAGACGTGGCTTTCGAGCCATTCGAGCCAACACCGAGCGATCTTCACTATCGAACTCCAGTCTTCTACCGTCAAATGTTATTAGCCATTGAAAAGGTTGAAAAACAAAAGCTTCGAAACATCTTTGATGACTGTGTGACATACAGTATCCAAATCGACGGAAGTGTGGATAAACAAATGATCAACCACAAGTTTGTCAGTGCGCGTCTGGCGCTGTCTGATGCTTCTGTAAAAACCGTGTTCATCACATCGTCAAATCCGGAGAAGCCTGGCGCCGAAGGTCTGCTGCAGGCTGTCAATGATGCACTCGCCATCTGTGGAAACACCGAGAAGCTGTCCGGCATAACGACCGACGGAGAGTCGGCAAACACTGGTCGCCATAAAGGGCTGTGGCGTCTGCTCAGAGATCAGCTCAAGCGCGACATCCTCACCTTTTGGTGCTGCGCTCACCGATCAGATCTCGCAGTGGAGAGCATGATGGACGCGGTGCCAGAACTGCATGTGTGGAAAGACAATCTGTTGGCAGTCAGCTCGTACTTCAGGACCCACCAAGCAAAGAAGAAGCTCCTCGATTCGGTCATGCCAGACGCGAAGCAGTTCCCGCGCCATCACGACGTGCGCTTCGCTGAACATCAACTACAGGTCGTAGATGCTGTCTTGACAAATATCAGCGGCTGCAAAAAGGTGTGGGAGGAAACCACAGAGCATGGGGATGCTACTGAAAGGAGAAAAGCCACCGGATACCTTCACACGTGGAATGCAAGGCAGATCTGGATGACTGCTCTTGTAGGCGATGTTCTGGATGTGTACAGATACGTTCAGAAAAAGCTGCAGAGGAGTGATCTGCTGCTGAGCGACATCCTGACCATCAGGGACGCAGCAGCACGCAAGCTCCGACTGATGGAGACCGCACCCTACCCAGGGAAGCGAGAAGAAAAGCATGAACAGCCTGCAGAGACGCCACGCCGGAAAGTTGGCCACAGTCTCGTGCCAACGATGAAACGGGACTGCGCCGCCATCCGAGTGGAAGTCATCGGATCCGCCACATCGTTCCTCGATGCCCGCCTGGATGCAGAACAGGATGAACTTCTGAAGAAAATGGAAAGCCTGCTAGAAGCTACCACACTTGAATCCTTCATCGAGCACGGAAAATCGCTGTCTGAGCAGCTCTTCCCGGGCAGCGCAGGAGAGTTTGCAGACACCGCCTGTGAGGAGTGGCATAAAATTGAAGACATACATGATCTCCCTGAGGATGCAGACAAAGGTGCCAAAATGTCTACACGTCTTCGAAAGCTAATAGGAGCCACGTCTGGTATTGTACAGAAAGTCCTGTGCGGATTATCTGCGATGGCTCCCCATTCAATGCAGACGGAGAGGATCGTGAGTCACCACCACATCATTGTGGATGATCACAGAACTTCCATGAACGAAGAGACTCGAAACGCTCGGCTCCTGATAGGTCTCAACGGGGCTGGAACAGCGCACTATGACCCACGGCCTGCCGTTCAAGAGTTCCTGGGCATGCGTGAACGGCGACGTGGGGCTCCGGATCCAGAGTCGTCCAGAAACCGACCCTACCTCAGCAAGTTTTTTTAGAGATGGGTTCAGCGGCATCTGAGGTGAGCTCTTCCTCTATCCCCTGATAGTGATACCTACATGCGAGTAAATGCAAATGTCAGGGGACACATCTTGATGTTACTTGTGATCGAAGACAATGCATGAACATATGCACATTCATCTGATACAAATGCGTAATACATAAGGAACAGAGATGATATTGTGTGTGTGAATGTATCATGAAGGAAGCATTGCAGTTATGAGGGCAATTATGCAGAACCGCTCTTGCCCTGCCCCAGGAAGAAACAAAAACACTTTTTTGCTATTTTTTTTTTTTTTTCAAATTGTGCCCCTTCAAAAAAATAGTGGGCCAAAACCGATGACTTTTATTTTTTTTGGTACCTTGCTAGTGCCCTCGGGAAATTTTGGGACGCAGTGAAAAATCCTTAAAATATGCCCTGGTATCACATAAGGGTTTATCCATTCTTAGGTTAGACAAAATTGAGTTAGCGACAAGTCTTCAGTCGAAGGGTTGTTGATCAGTGGAATGGGCTGCCTGCTGATGTTGTGGGGAGTTCCTCATTGAATGTATTTAAAAGTTGGGTGGATACATTTTTTTTAGACAGGAAAATCTTGTTTTTTAGTTCTAATTTGTGATGGATGGGGTGAGATTTATGTTAAGTAAGTGTGCAAGGCATGGATGCAGTTTGAAAATTATTGATAAGGCATTCAATCCGCGTGTGTTAAGAGAGATCAGGGGAATAGGGCTGGAAAGCTAGAGTAGATAGGCATCCCACACCCATATAGGTGTGTGGGATATTGGAGGACTGGTTCTTCAGGATGTGGGATGGTTGGGGAGGGTCTTTTTACCAGGCTTATATTATCTTCCATTTACAGACTTCACTGGATGGGCCCTTGGGTCTCTTATTAAGTCTGAACGCTTTATAACTTTATATAGGGTGTACCTAGCAGTGGATTCAGCACCTTCCTTCGGGTTTGTGATACCGATGAGATTGTCTAGGGTAGCACAATGGGTATGATGGCAGGAGTTTGTAATTGTTGAGTGTGTTATGCAATAGCAAGTGAGTCTCTTATTAAGTCTGAAAGCTTTATAACTTTATATAGGGTGTACCTAGCAGTGGATTCAGCACCTTCCTTCGGGATGTGATACTGATGAGATTGTCTATGGTAGCACAATGGGAGTGTGTTATACAATAGCAATTGAATTGGTGCTAGATAGGCTGCGATATATAGCTTCCTAGGCACTTGAGATAAGGGGTTGATTGGGGTGAGAGTATGTACATTTCTTGTACATTTTCCAGATAGGCTTAATCCAGATGGGCCCCTGTGACTCTTATTAAGCCTTAACACTTTATGACTTTATTTATGACTTTATGACACAGCCAGGACTTTCTGAAGGGGAAGCGCGATCCAAAAACCAAATTATTTCATGGGCAACGATTTCGGCGCGCGAAAGCGCAGCCAAAGTTTCTGGTTTGTTGTGGTGAAAATTTCACAATCGTGCTTCATTAAGTGTAATTTTAGGGGTGTTTTCGCATCTCCCCTTTGGCTGCGCCTCTGGGTCTGTGTCGCTTGCACAAACCGCGCACATGAGAACAGCGGTGCTTGTAGTCGGGCTGGCCAAGCAGCTCCGCTACGCAGGCCACGCAGCGACTCACGGAACCGCCACTGCCACTGCTGACGCCACTAACACCACCACCACTGACACCAACACTACATACACCGCCGCCGCGCCACACCGCACCGCACCGCACCGCAAAACGGTCGTCCCGCTGTCTGCGGGACGACAAGTCAGGCAAAGTGGTTCTCTTGAAAGGTCTGTATCTCCCACACTGTCAGAAATATGTTGACTTTCTGACAAAGTGTGTAGATCGTATAATTGCAAGGAATGCATTCGATATATTTTCGGTAAAAAATATGATTGAGAAAATGACATTGTGACGTGCTATGTCGTGAAATTTCGTGACCTTTGGCGAATTTAAACCCACAGCCTTCAATCTTCAAGAACAAAGATACACAAATTGTCCAGCAAATCAGAATAAAATATGTGTTTTGCAAATGAACATAATTTAGAAGGCATGGAAGACTTTCCGCTCGGCATCCGGCTACGGCCGCCGCTCCTGCTTTCACATTTGGCTCTGATGCCGCTATAGTCTGTACTGCCACTGCCACCGCTCCGCCCCGTTATTGCGAACACCGTCACGACTCTCACAGAGAGGAAACCTCAGCTCATGCTGCAAGCTGTTGTAGATATTAAATACAAGTGTCATGCAGTGCTGTATTTGGCTTGTCATGAGATGCAGTTCAGGCGAGGGAGCGGCTGCCAATTTTGCTTAAATCTGATATTATGCTGAGTCAAGTGGGTGGCGATGGTGACGTTTGCACGGCCTTGTCCACTCCCCATGTTGGATTATCCCAATTATTTCAACTTTTAACATTGGACTCGATGTGGTGTGTAAGCGAGTTGCTCGAAATTATACTTTTGGCTGTTCCGTAACCGTAAGTGATGTGACCCCGTAAGCCCACCGTAAATGTAAACCGTAAATGTAATGCTCCACCAGCCGCCGCCAGCTAGCTGTCGGCCAGTTGCTGCAGAGGCCGGATGTCGTCAGCATTTCCGGGCCGTCGCTCTGGCTGCAGGCCTCTGCCGAGCGGTGACACGTCTGGGGGCGTACGCCGTTTTTCGACCAATGGCGAGCGGCAGGGTCTCTGCCGCCGCCGTCCGCGCGGTCGGCCGTCAGTCGTGGCTGGACTCTTGGAGCGCGCCGATCTGTGTCGATCGTTCCCGCGCCCGCGAAATTTCCATCTAAATTCGGACTTTAAATTAACCTGAAAGGCATCTCACAGCTTTCCATCATAGAGAAAAGTTCTGTACTGGCGTCTAACTGTCTCGTATGTTCGTTCGAGCGCTGCTGTGCAATACAGACAGCACAGAGGACTTTGGTGCTTTTACAACCGGGTTACCGCGAAACGCTGAGGTCATAGGCTAGCACGCAGCCGATATAGGAACTTTCCTACAAGTGTTGCCGTGCACCGGACTTTCTCCGGACTTTCTCCGGACTTTCTCCGACTTTCTGCAAGTACATCCAGATCAACACCTACTTGACCTTCAATCACGCCGATTCAGCACGGAGGGGCAAGGAAACGTCTTCCGCTTCATTTACGTAAGTCCGAGCAGATTCCATCATCATTTTAAAAATGCCACTTCCGATTTTCGACCACAAATAGAACTGTTTTAAAATTGCATAATTGTGCTATATACCTACCGTGTTCTGAATACTGTGTGTGGGAACTACTGTGTGAACCTCGAGCCGTATTTGAAACACATAATTATCCACAAAGTGAGCGAATAATTTTGAAAAAATACATAAAGTAACGTAACGTAATTAATCATGGCTGAGATTTCTTCTGATAGACTGGCGGACTGTTTCAACAAAATTCGACTGGAAATGCGAGCACAGGGTATGACCCAAAACATCAAACCTTTTTCTGGAGATGGACATAACAGGTTAACTGAATGAATTCGCCAACTATAACGCATTAACTTCAGCATGGATGACGAACAGATGCAGCTAATTTGCATCAAAACGCTTTCTGGACCCGCAGCCGAATTCATTCAGCGCGTGTTCAGTGAGCAACCACTTATTACGTGGGCACAGATCAAGCACGTCATGCGGGATAGATATTCGGACCTTTCTGATCAGAAATGTGCTCAAAAGGGTTTGCGAAAGATGAAGCAAATTCGCAATGAGCTTGTACAGTATTTCGGGGAGAAATTGATTGCTCTGGCACGTGAAGTATACACAACTTTAGAAAATCCCTCCACTCAGGAAATTCTCATTGATATTTTTAATAAAGGCGTCCAAAGTAGCTCATTGGCAAACAAGCTATACAGGCAAAACTTCCGAACCCTGGAGGAAGCCATCCAGTTTGCAGTGAAGGAACAGAAGGTGGACAGAGTTATTGAGGTCTGCAGATGCGTACAAAGGCAGGAGCCGATGGAAGTCGACTCGAATCAGCCAGACACAGGAGAGGACAAAGTATACAAATTACAGAAACCCGTCATGGCAATAGGCCAATCGGTGGAAAAATTAGCAACGTCAAAGCTAGAAACTGAGAAGCCACCCAGGGAGAATCAACCTCGCCCTGAACCACGGGTATTCCATCCCTCCTACCAATGTTACCCCCGACCGCCACGAAACTACCCCTCAGGACCGCACTATGGACCACCGCAGCCACGACCTCCTATGGGCCCCAGAGTATGGAGAGCACCACCCAACACCGCCCAGCACCCAGCTGACCGCTGGACTCCAGATGGTAGACCCATCTGTGTAAAGTGTGCCAAAATCGGTCACATTGGAAGACGGTGCCGCTCTCAGCCTATTAGCCAGTCGGAAAACTAATGAGTTCTGTCGCGACTGACCACCGTGATGGAGCTGAGCAAATTCAGACAGAGGAAATAACGAGAAAACAGAGGAAGAATATCAGAAAAAGAAAAACCCCGAAAAACGTAAACAAAGGTTGGCACGCGTCCAACAAGTTCGCATCAAGGCAAACACTCCCATGGCTTGGCTTCATATAGGCAACCAAAAAGCATATATGCTCGTGGACACTGGAGCTGACATATCGTTGATTTCGAAAAAAAATATTTGACAAAATCGTGGAGAAAAACATTATAAATTTCTCACAGGATCGACGAGATTGCATACCACTGATATCCGCCAGTGGCTATCGCCTGAAAAACATTGGAGTCGGAACCTTCATGGTGGAGATGAGCAAATTCCGAAAACCGTTCGAATTTCAAATTGTGGAGGACCTAAAACAGGAATGCATGTTAGGAAATGATTTTTTGACGAAGTTTGGAGCGAAGTTAGATTTTGAGAAGAAAGCCCTCTGCCTCGAAGGAAACATGATTCCTCTCAGACCACAAAAACAGACCAGTGAACAGACTAGCTCACTCGTCCGAGTCAAGGAAAGAATTCACATTCCCGCCAACACTGTCGTGGAATGTCCAGCCTTCATTAACCGTGTCCAACTAGTCGATCAAAATTGTCATGTACAATCGCTGGATAATATGCCGCTGATCTCTGAGGAACCTGGCTTGTTCATAGCAGAAGTAATAGCGAAGCCTGACCAGCACAAACGCGTACCAGTGCGAATTGTCAATACCACTACTCGAGATTTCTCCTTGCACCCAGAGCAGGTAATCGCATTCGCTAAGACTATAGACGATTCTGACTTGGAAAACCTGATTGATATGACACAGGACATTGAACTGACGCCACCGACCGCTCCCTCTGACCCGCTTGATCAAGCCAAACTGGCTCACCTGAATGGTTCTGACAAAGACAGACTAGAACAGCTGTTACGTGCTAATACTGACTTATTTGCCGAGACTGACGCAGAACTTGGAACGACTGATGTCATCAAAATGGACATTGACACTGGAGACAACCCGCCGATCCGACAAGCTCCTTACAAACCCCATTCTCTCAGCGAAAATACGTAGAAGAACAAATTAAAGTGATGCTATACGCCGGTATCATTGAGGACTCAGACAGTCCCGATAGTGATTGTTCGCAAAAAGATGGAAGCAACCGGTTCGCGATTGACTTCAGAAAATTAAACAAGGTGACCAAGAAAAATAGCTACCCACTCCCGCTAATTAAGGACATTCTGGCCTCTTTGGGAGGTGCGAACTTCTTTTCGTCCTTGGATCTGAAAGCTGGATATTGGCAAATCCCGATGTCCGACGAGAGTATCCCAAAAACGGCATTCACGTGTTTTCTAGGCCTGTGGAACTATCGAAAAATGCCATTCAGAATTTGCAACGATCCGAGCAAGTTTGCAGAATTGATGAATAAAGTGCTGTCTGGCATTCAAAATCAGTTTGCAACAGCCTACGTCGATGACAATCGTATACTCCAAAACGTTTGACGAACATTTGGCCCATCTTCAAGAAGTTTTCCGCCGACTACGAAAAGCGAAATTGAAACTAAAACTGTCGAAATGTGACTTCTTGAAAGAAAGAGTACAGTACTTGGGACACCTAGTGTCAGCCTCCGGCATCAAGCCAAACTCCGAGAAAGTTGAAGCGATTCAACATATGGCAGCCCCGACCAATGTCAAGGGAGTCCGCTCATTCATCGGTATGTGTTCATACTACCGTCGCTTCATTCCCAACTTCAGCAAAATCTCCACGCCACGTATAAACCTCACCAAGAAACATGCAAGATTTGACTGGACAGACGAGTGTGAGCATGCTTTCGAAACCCTGAAACGAAAATAAGCTTCTGCACCCGTGCTGGCATATCCCGACATCACGAAAGAGTACAAATTATACACGGATGCCTCCCAGGAAGCAGTTGGAGCCGTGTTAGTGCAAGAACACGGAGAAGGTGAAAGGGTGGTACAGTACCTGTCGAAACAATTGAATGAAACACAACGTAAATGGCCGGTGTGCAGAAAGAGGCTTATGCGTTTGTTTAGGCTGTGCAAAAATTACGCCAATATTTGCTTGGATTAAAATTCACCATTCTGACCGATCACCGTCCACTTACCTTCTTGAACCTGTCAGAAATGAAAAATCCAATGTTGCAGAGATGGACTATCATGCTTTCAGAGCACAACTGCGAAATCATTCATATTAAAGGAAGTAAGAATATTGTTGCAGACCATCTCAGTAGAATGCACGAATCTGATCAAGACGTGAATGTCATAGATTCAGACCATGTTCCAATGGGTGATCTCCGCCACAGCGAGTTCAGAAAACCAGAGGAAGACCTGAGCAGAGAGGAATAATTTAAGGATGTACTATTGAAATGGGAGAATATAGCGAAACTGCAGAATGCAGATAAGGAAATAACAAATATTCGAAAAATCATGAATGACAAAAATCACGCAGATTATCGGGACATCGTTTTGCATTACATGGAATTGGACAAACTGATCTACAAAATTAGCGACGGACCTCGCTGTGGACCATTTCCAGGCTTACAACTATGCGCACCTAAATCCTTGAGACAGGAAGTATTGAAGGAGATGCACGAAGGTTTCTTTGCAGAACACATGGGACTCACCAAAACGTACGAAAAGCTTAAATTAAGATATTATTGGAACGGAATGTGGAGAGACACAGTGGCCTACCTCAAAGCTTGCGTGCCTTGCACAGGACGCAAAGCCAAAGTAACCCCAGCCCCGATGCAGGAGATGCCAGTACCTCACTATCCCTTCGAAATGATTGCGATCGACACGTGTGGACCATACCCAGAAACGCAAAAAGATAACCGTTACGTCATCACGATCATCGACTTGTTTTCTTCTTGGCCGGAAAGTTTTTGCACTAAGCGAAAGGATGCTCATACCGTCGCGAAAATCCTTATGGAAGAAATAATCCCACGCCACTCATGTCCACGTGTAATACTTTCGGACTTAGGAACAGAATTTAGAAATGCCGTTGTAGACGAACTGGAAACCTGTTTGAATATTCGCCATATCACCACCAGTGCATATCGGCCGCAAAGTAACGGACGCTGTGAACGCTACCATAGGTGCCAAAACGACATATTGGCAAAAACAATCAACAAAAATCAAGATGATTGGGACACAAAAATTCCCGCCACTCTTGCCGCCTATCGGACCGCTAACATTGGAAGCTCTGGAACCATCTCGCCGTTCTTCACACTGTACGGCAGAGACCCCGTTCTCCCCCTGGACAATTTGCTCCAGCCTAAAATGAAATATTACGGAGAAGACTGTGTCCCAAAAATGCTGTCTAATTTACATGAAGCGTACAGCTATGTAAAGACACACATCGTGGAGAGCCATGAACGGAACCGTTAGTACGCAGACCGCAAAGCCAAGCCGCGAAATGTCAAAATTGGAGATCCCGTGTATTATTATGACACAACGGTACAACCTGGCACGTCGCCAAAGTTCTCGTTGCCGTGGAAACCATACTTTCGGATTGTCAAGCAGACTAGCCCAGTAAATTATGTGATCAGAAATCAGACCTCCGGTAAGACCCGGTTGGTGCATGCCCAGAAACTACGGCTAGCCGACCCGAACACAGCATGGGAACCCACCAAGGACCAAGACGAACTGGTGAACCTGAAATATTTAGAGAAAACTTCAAAGGTAGATGGTACTGCCCCTGAACGAGTGCAGCCTTTTAGGTCAGCCAAACGGGCCGAGGCCGGCCCTGACTACAGTCCCTGTGAGGATTGGCCCATAGACGTATGCAGCCCACAGAGAACAAAGGATGATGAAACCGCTGAGTTGACAGAGCCCGTGCCTGGCTCGGTGTAACCACCGCCGGTCGAGTCTGACCTGCCAGAGAGATCACCTCTCACCCAGTCAGCAGATGTAGCTGAGCCCCCACCGGTATCGAGTGATACTAAGACAGAACCAGTTCAGAGAAACAAAAGGCCGTTGCCGTCGACTAGTGAGTCAGACGACGACGCCCCATTTTCGGAACCAGCGAAACGAAACAAAAGACCACTTCCCTCTTCGAGCGATTCAGAAGACAATTTACCCCTTTCAGAATTAGTAGAGCGTCTAAAACGACCCTTACCCGTGTCCAGTGATTCAGACCCTGAAACTTCACAATCGCAATTGGCGAAACGTTCAAAACCTCCAATTAGCGAATCGGAAGATGAAATTCCGCTTTCAGAATTAGCAAAACGCTTGCAGGACTCGACTGAAAGCCCAGTGAGACCAGTCCCTGAAAAACGACTTTTGGTTGAATCATCTGATGAGGATCGTCCTCCATGCAAACTTCAAATTCACGATGACTCCGCTACTTCCACTGATTACGAAGCTGATGTCGACCGAGTCGACGTCACGCCCAATAAAGTTAACGCCTTTGCAAGCCTTGTGGAGATACAAAATGAATCAATGATGAAGCAGTTCAAATTACAAATGATGATGTTTCAATCGATGCTTAAGTAACGGCTCTAGTAGATGTGTCGTCGAAGTGTGCCAGTGAGTCGCTTCATGTGAACATGTAACTGTATTGTTGACGCAGTGACGCCACAAACGGTGACGGAGTAACGCCACCTAACGGCCTGAGGATTGCCGATGTAAATGGACGTGGTTTGTGCGGCGCCATGGTGATGGAACCCCATATGATGTTGAGGTGACGACGTGACGTCGCCTATCCTGATGTCTTGTGTGACATGTTGTCAACTGTTAGTAACATGTATTTGTGGTCAAAATCAAACCCCAGACCTATGCTTCCGCTTCTTTGAACCAGGATTTGTACCTGGAACCCACAATGCAATCCAAATCCATGCAACCCTTCCCGCTCGGTGAAGACATCATCCTCATCCGTCCTGGATCTGGACCTGAGCCAGCATCAGCACGACTTGACACTCGGGCGTGACGAGTCTGTCACGCCAATTCCCGCAGGACCCGACCGTGTACACGCCGCCTCACGCCGACACCCGCAGCTGACAGCATGGACCTGAGCTGACGACCGGACGTGACGAGACGGTCACGCCGGTGACCACAGGACACCGACAGGTGCCACCTGCGGCCACCTCATGCAGAGGCAGGCAGGAAGTGCCTGCAACACGAGCCCACCAGCGGCCGTTCGGCCCGGACCAGTTCGACGACTGGTCCGTTGGCTCGGCGCCAGCGAGCGCCACCGAGGAACCTGGCCCCGTTGCAACCTGAGCGTCGCCGCGGCGGAAGTGACCGCTGCGGATGCGAGCGTCGCCGCTACGGGCGCTGACAAGCGCCTCCACAGAGCGGCGCTAACAGAGCGCCACCACGGAGCGGCGCTGACGAGCGCCGTCCCTGAGAAACGCGAGCACCGCCACTGCCGGTGCAGTGGGCGGTCATATGGATGAATCACCGTCCGCCCTCACAGCTGGACATGATCGAACGCGACATAATCTTCCATAAGTATATGGAGAGACGTCGCAGATGGCAGGGTCGTGTCCCTGACCAGTGCCTCAGTCCGATGAGTGACATGCGGTAAATGCCGCAGGGCCGTCCAGTGAGCTCGGCTGCGTCGAGTGTCTCACCCCGGGCGGCACACGGTCTGCAGCATGGCAAGGTCGCCCATGCTCAGACATCCCCTCCACGAACCGGACTGAACTTTCTGCAGTGCGCGCGCGACAGTGATCGCCAAAAATGTTCGCAGAAAATTGTATTTGTGTTTCGTATAATGGGAACATTGTTTAGTTTTCTAACATGGATCAGAGTGTGGATAACCCTTATAAACCCCCTAGACTAACCCACGTAGAACCGTGTGTACTCGGAACTTGTGTTAATTTGTTGTCGTATCGTAAGTGTTTGTTGATTAGTGTGCGATTGTAGAAGGCCGTGATTTGTCTGAGTGGAGCTCAGAATTAAGTTGTAAATTAATCCGATCTTTTCGGACCTCGGTTTGTGATGTAACAGAGTTGCACGAAATTATACTTTTGGCTGTTCCGTAACCGTAAATGATGTGACCCCGTAAGCCGACCCTAAATGTAAACCGTAAATGTAATGCTCCACGAGCCGCCGCCAGCTAGCTGCCGGCCAGTTGCCGCAGAGGCCGGATGTCGTCAGCATTTCCGGGCCGTCGCTCTGGCTGCAGGCCTCTGCCGAGCGGTGACGCGTCTGGGGACGTACGCCGTTTTTCGACCAATGGCCAGCGGCAGGGTCTCTACCGCCGCCGTCCGCGCGGTCGGCCGTCAGTCGTGGCTGGACTCTTGGAGCGCGCGGATCTGTGTCGATCGTTCCCGCGCCCGCTAAATTTCCATCTAAATTCGGAATTTAAATTCATCTGAAAGGCATCTCACGGCTTTCCATCGTATATAAAAGTTCTGTACTGGCGTCTAACTGTCTCGTATGTTCGTTCGAGCGCTGCT